>CALNHX010004091.1:0-134919 GCA_940337035.1 Agriotes lineatus | reverse complement strand
TATGAGGGGTTAATTCCTGTGAGTTATACTTGAGCATTCTGGATTTTGATATAAAATAGTTTCTTTTTCGTGGAAACGCGAAATTTGATTCAAAAGTGACCTTTATAGTTTAAAATCATGTCCTGAGTAACTTCTATGACTTTCTATTTATTCCTTGATTCAGGGATAATTTTATACTATTCTTCAAGTAAATATATCCTATCATGTGCCTTCTTAATTTCTATGGTGCCAAAATTTCTGTCGCAGGCAGAAAACTATTCTCTGACAATCGATGAAGAATGGTGTGTAAAGAAACTGAACCAAGTTTTGCGAACTGCAGTTGTCCGAAAATAAATAAATATGCCTTACTTCTCTTCTAATAAAATTATTAAGAAAGTAATGTAAAAATCTGATTGCTTCATTTGGCCCCTTAGCACCTACTATCTCATTATAAACAGAAAAATAACTTTGTCTTGAACTTGCAACTCGAATACAAAAATTATATAGTGTAGCTGTATCTTATAAAACACAGCACCGGTTGGTGCTACAGGAAGTGGCATATTTTGTTGGAAATCTTTATGATATGTTTCTACTTTCGTGACTTGTAACTCTTTTGATGTTTGAAATTGATTTTTTTCTTCGTTACTATCAGCAGATTCTACTTTTTTTTATTAATGACGATTTAGATTTTCTAAAAGAAAGTCTAAAGTTTTCTACAAAATACTTCCAATAAAAGTAATATCTAACTTTTGGATTCGATTTGTTTTCTTGCAGCAAAGCATATTATTCGAGTTCGTATTTTTGTAGATACCTGCTATGCTATATATGTTGTGCGATTTGTTCTAATGCTACTTGATATTTTGATAAAGCCCTCTTTTATTTAGTATTACGGTACAGAAAGTCCTTAGACAACTTATAGACCTTTCCAGCCCATCGTTAGTTTTTAGGAAAATTGAGAGCATTTTGCGTTTTTACAAATTTTAGATTTGTCTACACTACTTCTTACCCGAAATAAAAATATAAATAAATTACACAACTGTCCCAACCAAACAGTTTCGCATTTACATTGAAATCAAATATTACCAAAGAGTTAAAGAAAATCACTTAAAAGAGCTTCGAAAGGTTTTCCTTAAATTTCTAAATCACAATAATTTTTGCCATTTAATTTATTTAATTTCATTGCGGAATCAGAATCTTGTTTATTGGCCTACTGAATCTTTGCATTTTGTTCGTTTTGAGAACCAAAATGAAATAAAATGTTGTATGTACCACGTGCCTAAACACGATTATATAATTATCTCGGGAAATTTAAAGCTCTCCGCTTCTCATCGCGCTTTAAACATTCCTTCGTGCTGTAATCTATTGATTATCCCCTTAATACACAAATAATTATTCAACCCAAAAAACTGCCTAAAACAATGCCATACATACATTTAAAAAGCAGCTATGATCAAAATTTACTTCAAAGTATTCATAAGAAACTGTCTTAGGTTTGCCAGCTTCAAATCCTGGCCAAAAAAGAATTGTGAAGGCCTTTTCATTGCAGCTGATGAAAGCAGTTTCTTAGTTTATTTCTTATCTCTGTACCGACTCAATTAAAGCACTTAAATTTACAGCAACGCAAAAGCTTCCTTCTTTTTCGCAGACATCACAACACCAGAAGTACATATTTAAGTCCTCTAAGCCGTGAGTTTGGCACCTTTTCCAACGGTTTTCCAATATGATTCGTTTTTTACCTTTCTGGCAATTCACTGCCTGTTTTGTTTCGCCATGATTCTATATATCTGATTCTGCCTCCGAAAGAACGAAATCGGAATCATTATCTGTGTTTGTGCCTTCAACTCGAAATTTGGCATACTTCAGTATTCAAAAACACAGAAACAATACGCTTTTCGATCACTAACTCGCTTTCAATAACAGTTCAAAACAACCACGATTATCTAAAATATAACCTCAAATTAATGTAACCTGTAATGTAACCAGGCATGCGTCCAGTATTCAATTAGCGAATTAGCCATTTATAAAGTGCAAGAACAAGGTAATTCCAGGAGATAGCTGATTACTGCACCGCAAAATATGTAGGGCATCTCTGTACATTAGTATATCCAAATAACGCTTGGCAAGAGGTACCCTGTTCTTACACCAAACGATCTCGAATTTAAAAAAGCATATCTCCGCATATATAAATCAATTTCAAAAAAAATGGAGATACCTGGTTTTTGCACTGAATCCCTCAATTGCAAAATTACTTTCTGTATGCATTATTAGACTAAATGCGCACATACTGTTGTTGAGAGTTTGTACTAATTTAATAAGCAACGAAAAATAGCTTTCGGATGCTTTTCACTACACAAATTAAATAAAATCCAAGGTTTGATTGCTCAGGGTGTTAGAGTATCAAACTGATTTAAGGACACTCACGCGTGAGTGAGCGCCAAGTACTTAAACTAATCCGGAAAAAGTCCACACTTATCCTAAAAATCGTATGAAACAGGCTAAAGGCCGCTGCTCGAATACGCTCAGGGAAATGGACGTGGTCCTAAAACGGTACACCACATGGTAAGCGTGTCGGTATGTATAGGATTTTACAAAATAAATGGGCGCCACAAGATCCAATAGGGAAGATCTAAGCTTAACCGAATCTATCGATCTTGACATAGAGACGGAATCCCCCTGTAAACAAACATGCACACGTACCAGGGATAATCATACGACAAATATAATAAACCAATTTATTAGGCCAAAACCTTGGCCGACAGTTACAATATGGCCGGCATAATCGGCTCACACTGTATTACAGGCACAGTGGTATAAAAAACTTAACCTAAAGAATGCGCGCCCAATGCTTCAGTTAAATACTGTTAGCAAATCTATCTAGCTAAGTTCGTAAAAGTGAATTGCAGAAATGAACGCACTATACTTTGGTCAAATGCTATGAGCGCATATACTTTATTTAGTGCACAAAGGTAAAATGCAACAGTGGGCGTACCATACTTGGGTTAACTACAGTTAACGGATCTATTTGATTAAGTTCTGTCAAGTGAAATGCAAAACGTAACGCAGAGTGTCTTGGCCAAACATAATTCAGCAAACATCTTTAGCTAATTCCCCACACGTGAAATGTAGAAATGAACACACAATGCGGCGATTAAATGTAATTTAGCGACGTATTTAATTCATTGCACACAAGAAATGTCAGAATGAAGGCACAGTGCGGCGATCAAATGTAATTTAGCGGGCGTGCTTAATTAGTTGCACATCAATTCAATGCAGAAATACCTTGTTTTGAATAGCTCGGCCTCGGTGCGGAATGTTGCAGGCTGCAAGCGGCGGCGTCGTGTCACTACAGCTGTCATTTGGTTTGGGACCGGTGGACTCAAAAACGTCCGGAAAATTTCCTTTTATTTATTCGGGCACGGCGGTGTATCGCCACTCGGCGACCGCCCGCCTAAAGAGCCGCTGAATTAGGCTGCTCGCAAGGAGGATCCCGTTACACCCAACGGACATATAAGCTAAACAAGTTTGCGTAAAAACTGTACGAGCGGCCACAGCAAATTTAAGACCTTATCGCCCAAGAAACACACACCACTCACTCCGCTTGTCGGGCACCGTCTGCCTCGAAGAAACTACAAGCCACGTTTTTGGCCCTCGTTGCCGGCCGCACGCGGGCCAGGTGTGTTTAATCACAGCGCAAGCCGCGTCAGATCCAACAACGCGTGTTCGCTAGCAAGCGACAGAGGTAGAAGATATCCTACTTGCTCTCATGAACTAAATTTTGAATAACTTGAAAATACAAGTTCTTATAACTGATGAAGCACACAGCTGCACAAACAACGATGTAAATATTAGCGCGGTACGCTAAACCTTTAAATGAAGCCAAAAGCCAAGCTCGTGCCTGAATTTTTGTTTGATGAGAAAAGCTGAAGCGTTATGCGATAAGCTATGATTGAAATGGCCCCGATATACAGACAGGCTCGCCAACTTTGTCCCAAAACTATGCGAAATGGTTATGTAGCTATCGGAATTGCAGGGAAATAAAATGGCCTGACAAGGGTCTTTAAACACTTACTTATGTGGCCTCGCTAAGGAGTGTCAGGAGAAAATATTACTTATAAATCAACAAAAATCACATGTCAGTTAATCAAACAAAATGAAAATTTTCTACTTTGTATCGTACCGGTAAACTTTTCGCGCACATCCCCAAGAACGTCCGCTTGTTGATGTTGACTTATCGAACAAAATTACTTATGGATGCAGACACTTTCACTCAGGCTAACTGGATAGCTGTCCCTTGGAACGTCTGAATATTCATCTTCTTCAGGTGGTATCTTTAAATTGCAGCTTTTACCAACGATCTCTTATTGCTGACACATGCTACATAGCCTCTTTTAACCGGACCCTTTAATACACAAACACGGACAGTTTATGAGGATAATTTTTAGTAAAAATTACCCATCTTAACCGGACACCTAATTTGCGCATACTGCATTTGTCATCGACCTGTTGAAATTTAACAACCGTACTTTCCGAGTTTTATAAATTCAGTCTTGTATTTAGGCAGTTTAGTTGTTATGTAGCCTGATGGGCTAATTTAATATAATTTAAATGCTACAATCACCAGCCTGAAAACTGGTTTCCCAAAGTAAGCTCAAAATGCCAAGATCCAGGTGATAAGCTCAGATAGTAACGTGGGATAGAAACACAGAATAATTTCTTACCATCCTATAATATTTAACTAGATACATTAAATTAAACTGTATTAAAAACACGAAATAATAGAATGTAATGACATTTATAAAAATAAATTGATTCTTCTGACGGGGTGTTTCGCTCGCAGGCAATCGGGCAGTGGCACACTATTACGGGACAGCCTGTATGTACATTAGTTCCCTCGTCACGTTGGCACCGCGCCGGTCCTAAACAGGTAATTTGACAGATTAGCTGATCGCCAGTAATGGCGGACAACAACAATACACTTGGTGTTAAAATCGTTAAATAAACGAAACTGTGGTCAATATCAAACTAAATTGTGTGCATACCTAGTGCGTTCGGTGCTTTGACGGTGAAATTCCCAGTGTTCAAGTGGCGAACGATACATTTCATTTGTTCTACTTGCCAGCTGTTCTGTTGCCCCAGGTGAGCGAATTTTACGTAGCTATACGCTGTTTCTTTTTGTTGGCGAAGGCGGCCGTTGAGTTACCCTTGCTTCACGAGCGCGTGTCTGTGGGCGTCGGCCTCTGGCTCGTTCGACGGGAACTCCTGGTGCACGCTCCTCGGCCTCGCAGATGCTAAGCCACTCCAGACGCAATTAACGGGCCTGATCACGTCGGTGTTTCTGTCCTGGTGCCGAGAAATTTGCTTCACGGACGGCGTTGTCACCGGCGAGTACGACCTGGCCTTCCTGAGTGCCCAAGCTTTGGAGGGCGTCGTCGGCGAGTTCGGAAAAACTCTGCTTGTAACCAGGTGTCTGACGTCGTCGCCGTCGGGCCTGAGACGGCCCTCTAGGTCGCTAGGTGCTCGAGGAATGACGCTGAAAAGTCGAGCGACAATCCAAGCGTCTAGGAGCTCGAGGGGGCGACGTTGGGAAGTATAGCAACAACCCGAACGTCCAGGAGTTCAAAAGAATAACGTTGGAAAGTATAGCAACAATCCGAACTTCCAGGAGGTCAGGAGGATAACGTTGGAAAGTATAGCAACAATCCGAACTTCCAGGCGTTTAGGTAACTGGTCGGGATCCTCTCGAAGAGTCCAGGGGACACTCCGGAGAGCATAGGCAAGACGAGTGGAGTGGGAAGATCTAGGAAATTCTAGGAAATTCTGTCTGTTGCGGACTCGATTTCTGCTTTTATACCTGGTGCGGGCGGTTCGTATCAGGTCGCTGGAGCGGGGATTCGTGGTCTAGGTGCGCAGTGGTGTTGAGGCGATCGTTTGCGGTGACGTCACGTCGTACTGTCGGCGCGACGTTTCGGTACTTAACGTGGTGCAAGACCAGGGTGAACGCGCAAATTAATTTTTAATTTATAGAATCGCGATCGTGCTGGGCGAAACGTTACAGTTTTAATTATTGTAGTTACGTTCAATAAAATAAACTTTTCTGAATGTTCTAATATTGTGTGTTCTCTCTTAAACGGACACTTTCTATAAGCGGACAGTACAGTTTCTTTTAAGAGGACGGAAGACTTCAATAAACGGGCAGAAAGTGTGGAACCGTCAGCGTCGGCTTATTGGGAACTTCACTGTATGTGCTTGTTTTTGCTTTATTGTTTGTAGGTTATTGTCGATCTTTTTGTATCATTCAACTCTACACTTTGTCAATCGCTGCTTACAAAGACCTACTTGCCGGTGTCCACTTATTTGAAATTGAGCCAGTAACGTAGTATTATAATCGGCTGCTTGCTTAATATTTACTCATGTAGCCCAGAAATTAAACGCTGGATCTCTTTAACGGATATTAAAATTCTATTCATTTATCAGGTATATACAACATAAAACAAATTCTCTATTTGGCAAATATTCTGCAATAATTTTGTTTTTGGGAGCACAAGATTGTGTAGCTTATCTGATCACAAGCAATTCGGCAATTAATAATTGACTTCAGCCTCCAAAAGTTTATATAGGAGACTATGAAATCTAATTGGTTACACAAAAATCACCCGATTATTTCATAACCACTGAGGCATAACTGGCAAAACTGAAGTTGTATTAAAAACTTATAATTACAAATAACTTAAATAAAGATAATTAACCAAAAAATAACGTATGCCAACACTTTGGTCGCAAAAATTACATTCGTTTCAATATATCACATGACAGAAAAAATACTGAAGTTGTTTCGCTTCTAACATACCGAGTGATCGGTTTCAAAACCTAAAATAGCAAAATGCACAACACATCATACATTTGAAGATTGCTGCTTTCTATTTTAACTTATAAGAATAATGATTGTAATGAAGCAGGAAATTATTTAACACATTATCCCACTAACTATTTGTCCTGATTTATTAACAAACGTTGGAAAAACTTGCAGCCTTTTTAAGTTAAACCAATATAGCTTTATATCTAGCAGCCTAACACTCGAATCTGATGGTTGGCAAAATTATTTATCAACATTTTCAATTAATAATTACGAAAATGCACTTAATAGAAAAAAGATGGTAGTAACCTTGGGATATACCATATGCTTTTGTATATTTGGTTTTGGAAGCGGTCACTTGGCATGAAACATACTTAAAAATAATCCAATTTAAACAAAAATATTGAATTCCATTCATTTCTTAGCTCTTGCCAACTTTACATTTTAACTCAAATTGTAGAAAATATAATGACCTATATAGGACAGGTGGCAAACATTTTTATTTTACAATTCTTGCCTTACAAACCAGTTATAGGCTTACAATAACCTTAAATTCGGCTTGTACGTTTCAAATTACCTATGTATGTTAACGAAAACAATTAATAAAAGCACCAACTTCATTAATAAGTGAATTAAACCTTATTTAAATAATCAACGCTCTCTGCACCGGCACCGTCGGGCCAGCCACGGAGACGAATCTGCCCTCTCACACAACGCATTCGAATTTTATAACACAATATTGCTTTCATAGGGCAGTCGTCTCGCAGACAGTTTTGTGGGATGTAATTAATAGCGCCGGTGACCCCAAATGTCAAGAAATCGACACCATCGAAGGGTGAATTCGGCTATAAGCTAACACGGCCAATCCTAAAGTGTTTTTCGCTCTCGAAAAACCAGATCTGCTAACAAATAACATAGTACGGCTCGTGCTTCGTCATACACACACGTTAATAACTCACATCGGGTACTTAGGAATTTAAAGTTACAGGTGTCCAACTAACTTGTCTTGTCACCATAGTGCTCAGAGGACACAGTTATCACAATTATCGCTATTCGCAACTCTTAAACATTCGTAGGTCATAAAGGGTCCCTAATGTACCCTGTCAACATATTTTCAAAGCACACACGTCTTCAACATCATACTTGGTACTCAGAGGCCATCAACCATATCACTCCGCAATGCTCAAAGGTCTCTAGCTACACTTGTCATTCGGCAGTGCTCAGAGGATACTCTAGGCTTGTTACCCTGCTACTTGGTACTCAGAGGCCATCAACCTTGTCACTCCGCAATGCTCAGAGGTCGCTAACTAGACTTGTCATCCGGCAGTGCTCAGAGGGTACTCTAGGCTTGTTACCCTGCTACTTGGTAATCAGAGGCTATCAACCTTGTCGCTCCGCAATGCTCAAAGGTCTCTAACTAGACTTGTCATTCGGCAGTGCTCAAAGGGTACTCTAGGCTTGTTACCCTGCTACTTGGTACTCAGAGGCCATCAACCTTGTCACTCCGCAATGCTCAGAGGTCGCTAACTAGACTTGTCATCCGGCAGTGCTCAGAGGGTACTCTAGGCTTGTTACCCTGCTACTTGGTAATCAGAGGCTATCAACCTTGTCGCTCCGCAATGCTCAAAGGTCTCTAACTAGACTTGTCATTCGGCAGTGCTCAAAGGGTACTCTAGGCTTGTTACCCTGCTACTTGGTACTCAGAGGCCATCAACCTTGTCACTCCGCAATGCTCAGAGGTCGCTAACTAGACTTGTCATCCGGCAGTGCTCAGAGGGTACTCTAGGCTTGTTACCCTGCTACTTGGTAATCAGAGGCTATCAACCTTGTCGCTCCGCAATGCTCAAAGGTCTCTAACTAGACTTGTCATTCGGCAGTGCTCAAAGGGTACTCTAGGCTTGTTACCCTGCTACTTGGTACTCAGAGGCCATCAACCTTGGCATTCCGAAATACTCAGCGGTATCTCACTAAACTTGTCATTTTGCAATGCTTAGAGAGTACTATGGCTTGTTACCCCACTACCAAACAAGTGCAATGTCACAATAAATTTTTTTCTACAGTACTTATTAAACAAACAATACTATCAATTCAATCAAACTTTCAAACAACTAAGTAACTCTCTAACACGGCATTCGTGACTATAGGTAGTACTTACCGAAAATAGAAAAAAAATACTCCGTTTCAGAAGAGGGGAGTGGGGGTGGAGCAGGTATAAAGAGGGGGAAATCCAGTGGTTTTCTGGACAGTAGTGTTTAATGTTAATTGCACCTTTTGCAGTGCGCTCGTCCATTCTGACTTCTTACTTTCTATAGCTAGCAAGTCTACCATCGTACTCACGTACCGCTCAATTTGACCATTCGCGCGGTTGTTCCAAATTATTTTGGCCGATTCTATACAGAAAACATTGTTTCTCATATAATTTGAAGTTAAATCAAACGTTTGCTAATGTTGGTCTTTATAAACTATAAACTACATTGTTTTATTTGTACACTGTTGGGGAAACATTGTTTCTACTTGTAGTACTACAGCATGAACACTATCATAAATAGTACAATTAAATTAAATATAATTTTAATATACATATATTTCACGCTTCTTTTTAACCAGCAGGTAATGCTCTAAAAAACCAAGAAAATTACTTGTAATTAAATTGAAGATGACAAAGTGAGAAGCTGTTTAGTATTTATGTATATATGTTTAATTACAGTTTGTAATGGCTGTAGCTGAAGTATATTTTTAAAATATGCTTTTATTTCGTAAAATGGTTTTACTTTTGAACGGAATATAAGTGTTCAAACCTTGGACGTTTCAATGTTTTTTCGTAATACCTACATACGTATAATATTGTACTATATCAGTACTGTCTGCTTGATCGAAATATCATTCACAACAGACAAGGCCGTTATAATTTAACAGCCACGGCCGTTATAACCGTTGTTACACTACCAAGTTATGTGTATTGTATTAATTTATTTAAATGCGAATTTGTAAACATCCGTTGCTACAGTACCAAATTACTTGCGGGAGTCAGGTTACTAGTAAGGTTTATTTATATTACTCACATTAAAATCACATATCGTAAAATTAGCCACTTCTAGAAGATATTACGAAAACTGTTAAATAACATAGAACCGATATTACACATAACTCCGATAATTTAGTTACCTCTGCCTAATTGGCCTCGGCCACAAAATGTATCCTCGTCCGTTATATGCTCAATATCGGCCTACTACCATTATAGTATATTGCGTTACAAGATCGGTAAGTACACCTTAGAACAGACAGAGAAAAGAATCTGAAAGGTCGAGTTTTTCTAGTTTTTGAGGCATGTTCCTATAAGACACTTAACGATCGAATTTCGTATAAAAATACCGTCAAATACTACAAAAATATTGCTTGCCTAAATAAAGTAGGTGATTGTTGTTTCTATAGTAACCAAATACAAAACAATTTTCTATAACGGTCTTAGTACCGTTATATTCATAACGGGCTTGTTATTTTATTATTGTCATACCAACCAAGACACGGTAACTTGAATTTTTCGTCACGGAGAACGAACCCTAAAACAAGCAAAACTAGGTTGGTAGAGCAAAAAATACTATAACAGCATTACAACAATTTTGTAACTCATTACATTACTTTACTTTCTAGTTTCTCGGAAACAACTTTAAAACAATATTAAAATAAGAATATTAGAACAAGTCAACGTAATGTTAAAATAGGCAACAAAGTATTTTCAAAATATCCTTCTTCTGCTTCAATGCACAAAAAGAAGTCGTTAAGGATTCAGATCGTGACTTCTTCGAGCCCATGCTGGTGGACTCCACCACCAATACACTTATTTTGATCAGAGCTTAATATGTTTCTAATCATTCAGTATTCGAACCCAGGATTTAAACTTTTTTCAGATTCGAAAAAGGCATTCGAATACTTTAGCAACGTATATAGCTCAAAAGGATCCATGAATCAAATGAAAAAGGATTTGTATTCGAACCTTTTAGATTCGAATCGTAAAATGATTCTAATCAAAATGATTTTTTATGACACGAATCATCTTTATCGTTCGGATACTTTTCTCGAGTGGCTAATACGCAGTCTACACCAATGCAATACGTTTTATCCAACACCTCTCTTCAATATGTTTAAATCTTTTTAATTCTTTGATATGCTATTAATAAAATTTATAAAGTAAGAACAAATCCTGAAATGGTTGTTACAGTAACTAATTTATAATAATTACTTCTCCGTAACTTTTCTATTTTTATCTCACTAGTGGCTAATGATGGACTTTCTTTAATTTCGAATAACCATAGTAATATGCATATTATGAGTATACGTTGGATAATAATACATTACGAAACTAGTTTACAAAAGCGAGGTTTTACTAAACGCTATAACGCTCGTACTCAAACCAGCTATACGAGTTCAGTAAAACCATTTTTTTTTACGATTGTGTCAAAATAACAATTTTTTGCACATTTTCTAGTGTCAAAAGCGACGTTTGTAGCACTCTTAATATTAGCGCCCGAATTACGTCTTTTTTGCACGTTGCCATTGGTGGCGTGTTTTAATACTAAGTTAAAACACGCTTTGCCGTAAATTTTAATGTCAGCATAACCTAGAATATCTAACACAATGTGACGGAAAAAGTGTCACCGAACTAAGTTTTTATATTTCTGTTGCTAGCTCGTCGTGCTCTTAAACTAGTCGCACGCGTACTTAATACACTTGTACCATAATGTTATACACACTACTTTTTCGCATTTTATAAGGAAATTTAAAATATTCAATTTTATACTAGTGATACTGTATGTTTACATAAGTTAATTATTAATGTGTCTTTGATTGAATTATTGTTTACTCAATTTATTATACGTTAATATTTCTGTTGTTTAATTGAATTCAATTTTATATTCTTAAGTAGCAGATATATTTTTTTATTAACACGCACTTGGCGTATACATTGCAACTAGTAAATACTATCTAGCAATTTAGTTTTAATAATTTATTATTTAAATCTAAGCCTAAAGTCTTAAATCTAGGTAAGTATTAGCGGTTGATGGATGTATTCCCATTAGCACACTCCACATATGTTTTAAAACACTTCTTTCACATATTTTAATTGCCCTTGATTCACTTAACTTAACTTACACTAGTTCGAAAAGTCTTTGCCTTTTCAATATACGGGCAAGTCCACTGTTGTCGAGTAATTGTAGCACTTCGATATTTAGATGTTCATGTAATCTTGATTCATGTTTTTTCGCAAACCGTTTAATATAATCACTGACCATAGGCACTTTTAGGTCCTTGTGGATGTCTTCATTTCTGATGTACCATGGAGCGTTGACAATGCTGCGCAGTACTTTGGTTTGAAAAGTTTGAATAATTTTTACATTAGTGTTCTTTGTGCATCCCCACAGCTGCTAGCTTATTATGCAGTGACAGCTCAGAATGTCTTCCAATTAGCCACCACATTTTTCTATATCTAATGCAAAGTTCTTCGCGTTTTTTCTTTATATGTTCTTTCCACCTGAGCTTGGCATCTAGTGTCATGCCCAGGTATTTAGCTGTGTTAGCGTGAGGAATTATTTGCTGATTGATCACTACAGGCAAGTAATCAATTCCTTTATTGGTGCAGTTTATATGGGTAGACTTCTCCTCATTTACTTTAATTCGCCACTTCTTGGTCCACCTGGTGACGTTGTTGACGGCTGTTTGTAGTTTATTAGTAGCTTGTCGCGATACGCCTGAAGTCGGGGTAACTGGCAATCCTTTTAGTTAAAATACACTTGGGCACGAAGACTAAAGCTACTGTTGCGAAATTAATAAGAACACTTAAGTACAAATACTTGCATTTATTTTTCTGCCGTTTACAGAACACTTAAGTTTAATACCGCTACTTCTTATCTTTACTTATTAACATCTTCTTATTAACTAACTAAATTCTAAGTCCAGTTTGACCAAGAAAACTCGGTAGGCGTTTACAAATTTCCAAATAAGCCTATCAGAGCAGTTCTAATTTTTGAACTCTTGGCACGTACATACGGACGTGACAGTTCATAATACTTCTATGAATTTGTCATGCTCGATCCCTGGCAAATTATTGCTAATAAAGTTTTACAATGCTGCTACAAGAATTTGCCCCCGTCGGCACGAAATTTTTACGATCGAGTTGCAGCAGTTGAACTTCTGATCACGTTCTGGCCATATACCTTTGCCTAATTTTTCGGCGTACGAAGTAAACCCTGCATAAATTTACTCTAATCTATTCGTGAGATTGAAATATCTCCAGCTTCCCAAAGAAAGGCACGTTTCTAAACACCGGCTAACATTCGCTTGTTGTAATTTTAATATTACATTTTGCCTACGAATTCTACCTTAAAATATTTATGATACAAATGGCTTATAGCTAACTAAAGTACAGTTTCCTACAACCGCGTATAGTTCATTTCATTAAAGAACACAAATCGTAACAAGTTACTTCGGTTTCACTGCTTGTGCCTAGTAATGCAGTGTCGTCAGCAAATGTGGCTGTCGTCACTCCATCGCTCATGGGAATGTCACTAGTGTAAAGCAAGTATAAAACTGGTCCAAGGACGTTTCCTTGCGGTACACCTGCACATCTCTGACAACCAGTTCAGGGTGAGATATGGCGAAGAATTTTTTAGATTAGATTAGATTAGATATCACGACTGCCTTTTGCTGGCATGCGCACGTCAGCCCTTAGGGCTTTTTGTACTGTCGGGAGTTTTCAAGTTAGCAAGCCGACATCCGTATCTTTTACTAGACTTGCAATGTCCCCTACTAGCTTGCGGTTGTTAATAGAGTTAAGGTTCCAATCGAGTTGGTGTCTTTTACGCTCTAATGCTGGGCATTCAAGGAGGATATGATAGGCTGTTTCATCATCCTCTTGGCATAGTCTGCAAACAGGTTCATCTCTATAGATATTGATCCTGTGCATAAATTCTCTAAATGCTCCAGTGCCTGTTAGTAGACTGACTACTTGCTTGATTCGAGTTCTGTTCAGTCTCAACAGGGTTTTGGTGGTATGTGGATTCGGAGTTTTTAGCAATCTTTTGCAGTGTGTTGCTTGATTGTAGTTTCTCCACCTTAGTTGGTGTGCGGTATTGACCCATTCATTAATGGCTGAGCGGGCTTGGTTTTTCTGAATGCTTAGACCAGGTTCTGGACCGATCATTGCATTACGGGCTGCTTCTTTTGCGAGCTTGTCCGCCTTTTCGTTTCCTTCAATACCTTGGTGACCTAAAATCCAGCATAATTTTACTGTATTTCCCTGGCTTAAAGTTTGAAGTTTAACGCTTTCAATGCTGCCTGACTGTCTGAGAGAATGTGTATGTCTCGATTGAGCAGCTTCTTTTCTATGCTGATGTTTGCGCATACGTTAATAGCTTGTACTTCAGCCTGAAAGATGTTACAAAACTTTCCTAGACTGACTTTTTCGTTGGTTCTAGGATTGGTACTGTACACACCGGAACCTGTACCCCCTTCAAACTTAGATCCATCAGTGTAAAAAATGATGTTCTTATTTGTTGGAGTTGGTAGTTGGTCCGGATTCCAACTTGTGTGTACAGTAAAGTTCTTTTCAAAGTCATAGGCTTTGATTGTAAGATCAGAACCCATTTCTAATATTGGGTTGTTGATGTGTGACATGATCTTGCCATGTCCTAGATTATTAGCTGTGGTCATCCAGTGACCTGTACTTTGTAATCTGTAGGCTGCCATTCTGGCTTCACCTTCCAAGAAGATGTGCAGAGGTGGCAGATTTAAAATAGTATTCAGTGCTTGTCCTGAGGTGCCTTTAAAGGCTCCAGTGATGCACCGATTAGTTAAATATTGTATTCTGCTGATTTTGTGGATCGCAGTTGCTTGTTTTATTTTGGGCCACCAGGCGATTATTTCATATGAAATTATTGGTCGAACCATGGTTTTGTACAGCCAGAGGGTCAGTTCCGGTTTGAGCCCCCACGTACTACCTATGGCTCTTTTTCCAATAACTAATGTTTGTATGCACCTGGTGATTGTTTTGTCTAAGTGGGAGTTCCAAGTTAGTTTGGAATCGATGGTTAGACCTAAGTACTTAACCTCGTTCTCCCTGTTGACATTTGTCTCAAACAGTTTTATGTTCATTCTGTTTGTGATGTTCTTTCTACGAGTGAAAGCAACGAGAGTGGCTTTGCTGGGATTAATTCTAAGATTATTCTCTAGACACCACTCTTCGGTTATCTTTAGTGCTGATTTCATTACATTGTTTACGGTTCTTTGGTATTTACCTTGAATCAGTATGACAATGTCATCAGCGTATCCTTGAGTGTAGTAGCCTTTGTTATTGAGTTGGATCAGCAGTTCATCAACTGTGAGGCACCACAGGAGTGGAGAAAGAACTCCTCCCTGTGGACATCCCCTTGTCGCCTGCACTGTCTTTTCCTTGTCAAATAACTTGACTTTTACAACTCTGGTGTTGAGCATTGCCATAGTCCATCTTATCGTGGTGTTATCGATCTGATGGTTTGTCATTGCTCTTTCAATAGAGTGGTAAGAGGTGTTGTCGAAGGCACCTTCTATGTCTAGAAATGCTCCGACTGCGTACTCCTTGTACTCCAAGGTTCTCTCAATTTTCCCCACTAGTTGGTGTAGGGCGGTTTCACATGACTTCCCTGTTTGGTAAGCATGTTGATATTTGTGAATCGGGAGTGAAGTTAGGTCTTCCTCCCTCCAGTATCTGTCTACTAATTTTTCCAACGTTTTAAGGAGGAATGACGTTAGGCTGGTAGGTCTGTAAGATTTAGCTTCTGCATAGCTGCTCTTACCAGGCTTAGGGATAAATACTACTTTAGTCACTCTCCAGGATTGGGGAATGTAACCCAAGGCAAGACTTGCTTGGAACATGTCTTTGAGTGGGTTCAGCAGTATGTCTATCCCTTTCTGCAGCATTACGGGTTGTATGCCGTCGTTTCCAGCAGATTTGAAAGGACTGAAGAGGCTAGTTGCCCATCTAATCCTTTCTTTGCTGACTATTCTCTTAGCTGTTTCCCAGTCTTTCCTCCTAGGGGTATGATTGGGTTCAGCCAGAGTAGGTTGTTCCACTGCTCCGGGTAGATGAGTTTTTATCAAAAGAGATAAAGTCTACTCTTCCGTTGTAGTGTATTCTCCGCTTTCTTTTTTAATAGTGCCTACTGGGTTCATAGCTTGCCTTGAGATGATTTTGTGGAGTCTAGCTGTGGATCGCGTGGTCTCCACCTCCTGGTAAAACTTTTTCCAGGCTGCTATCTTAGCTGCCTTGATCTTTTTGCCATAGTCTGTGAGAGCCTTGTGATAGTTTTCCCAGTTATTTGTGGCTTTAGACCTGTTAAACAGACGTCTGACTTCTTGTCTGGTCTTTTCTAGGTCTTTATTCCACCAATTTGTGTGTTTTTTTGCTCTTTGCTGACTTGGGTCTATTAGAGGACAGCTACTCTGAAAGGAGTCAATCATGATCTCTTTTAACCGGTCAGCATTTGAGTCTAAAACTACTTTATTGGGAGATCTGAACTTTAGGTGTTCTATCTTCTCTTGTAGTTTTTGTTTATATAGGTCCCAGTCTGTCTTTCTTGGGTTGTAGTAAACTCTTTGGCTTACTTCCCGTTGAGACAGTTCAAAGGTTATATAATTGTGGTCAGATAGTGATGGTTCGTCTGAAACTTGCCATTTATTCACTGATTGACTAATTCTCATTGTGGTTATGGTAATATCTATAACTTCATGTCTATTAGTGTTATAAAAGGTTGGAGTGTTACCTTTATTGACTACTACTAGATTGTTAGTTAAGATAAATTCTAAAAGTGACTCACCTCTTATGTTGCAGTTGGTGCTGCCCCAAATGGTGTGGTGCGAATTTGCGTCGCAGCATAGGATGAGGTCTAGATCGTCTTGTGAGGCAGATGATACTAGGTTCTCTAGTTCCTCGCTAGGCGGTGGGTCCCTGGAATCGGATGGAAGGTAGACGGAGCTTATAATGGCTTGGTCACAACCTTCATCGTTATTCCATTTTATTTTAATTGTGGTTATGTCTCTAGAACAGAATTCCATTAGTGGTAAACAGTCTAGATTATTTCTTATAAGTATGCATGTTCTAGGACTTGCATGATTATAAATAAGCTTATTTTTAGCACCCCCTAGCCCACGGACTTGTCCCTTGACTATCCATGGTTCTTGGATCAGTGCTAAATCGATGTCATCTGCTAGCAGCTTTCTGATTAGATTTGCAGTGGCTTCTTTGCAGTGATGGAGGTTAATTTGCACTAATTTCAGGTACTTCTTTCCTATCTTTAGAGCGGATAAGGAAAGTGACCTTGTTGAGGCCTAGGTGCGCTACACAGTTGATGGATGTTAGTGCTTGTTTTACCCTGTCATCTATCATTGCTGCGAATGTTCTACCGCCATCTTCTAGTGGAGTGACGTTGAGTATTCTCCAGGTATCGGTCTGGAGGTCTGCCTTCCGTTTGTTCTGTTTTCCGATCAAACGGAGAATTACCTCGGGTTTCTGTTTGTCGTACCACTTGGGGACGTTAAACACTACCCGGACGGAATTAATAACTTTTGCTCTCTCTTTTACCTCCAGCTTGGCATTGGTCCACGGGTGCAGCTTAGGTATTGCTCACTTAACCAGTGTTTTGTGAGTTCGTCCTTGCACGCAACCACGTATGTACCAGCTTAGAGATAGTGGCTGGTAAAGAGAGGTGTGTTCTCTTCTTCTTCCATCTGGAAGATGAGATTTATCAGACTGTCTCTGACTAGGTCACCTTGTTCCTTTGTCAGTTTGACGTCTGGATATGCAGCAGGGTAGATGGCCATCTTCACCGTAGTGGCTGCCTCAGCAAAATCAAGTTTGCTGGTGCCTGCCTTTGGTGAGGTCGGCTTGTCTACTTTCTGCCTGGGCCTCTTTTTGGCGTTTACCGGGGAGGGAGTGGCTTCGTCAGAGCGTTGTCTCTTTTGTCCCTGGTTGGTTGCAGTTTTTTCCGATTTCGAAGCTGGGTCTGCTGCCCTCTTCTCCATCTTCTGCTTTCTTTTAAAGTTTGGGTCGTACTTAATGCCCTGGGCTTCGCAGGCTCGCTTGGCGCGTTCTCTGCGTTCCTTGGCTGTAAGTTGGACCTTTTTGAGGGACACTTTGCCTAGTTGATCGGCTATGTCCGCTCCGGTTGCGGCCTTTTTTTGCTCGGAAGACTGTCCTTGACTGGAAGTCTGGACTGTCAACTCTGCAGTAGAGGCACACTGTTCTATTTTTGTCTCGGTCACCGAAGTCTGGGCATCAGTGATCGGAAGCGGTGATGACTCCATCAGTGTGTCGTCTTCACCCTGTGAAAAAGCAGTTGTTAAATCCATACAAATGAGTATTTAATGCAACTGTAAGAGGTTTGGCTAAATACTTCTGGAGGGCGCCTGGTATCCAGAAGGCTCCGTTCATGACGCATATTATAAGCCCCTGCGCCTACACCTGCTGGTGCTCTGCTTTGCACGGGTCGCATAACACATTCGAAAAGGGGATTTTGGAACCAGAAAGGCTGATCTTCTAGACAGCCATGCATCTCTTGAGCCTGGACCCCGGCGTGAGATTTAGGATTTTTTATTGAGGTTTTCTCCTCTTGGTCCGGGCGGTGAAGCCAAGACCCCCAGCACAGATATCTCCCGTAATACATGCCTACAGCAGAGATACCCATGTATGGTATAACGGCAATGACGTGACCAGAGGTTCGTCTTTGCCGGCATCGTTATCCCAAGTGCAGACCCTTAGCCACGACACGACAGCTGTGCTTGGGGGATGTTTATCGACTTCCCAGTCTAGATCCGCGGGGTTCAGTCTCAACGGGGCCACCACGAGAATGATGCAATCGCTAGGATCGCATATCACTGATCGTTGCCAGTGATACCCTGCGGTCTTCCTTGTTGTCAGGCGGAAGGTGCAAGACCTGAACAACTTGGCTGCGCTGCCTCGGCATGAATCTTCACAGCGTTTATAGCCGTTCAGTTCAGCTGGCAATGCTCGACCCCTGGCGAAGAATACTCCGAACTAAAAGTAGCAGATAAATGCTTGTGATTACTGCTTTCCTTTTCAGATCTGTTTATTTCTAACTGAAGTTTTATACACTTACTTGGTAGTCTTCTTTCTTCGAACTTTATTTATCTTCTATGTATTCCAGTTCAATTGATATCTGCATCAGTAATCTGGTGATGTTAGATCTGGCGAACGAGGTGGCCAAGCTACAGGACCGCCTCGTCCTATCTACTTTTCGCCAAAAATCTCATTCCTCACTTGTCTTAAACATAGAGCATAATGGGGTGGTGCACCGTCGTGTTGACTCGTGTTTGTTGCACTGTTGCATTTTTCGATTTTTTGACTATTTTCATACTTTGCGTGACTAGAATGACCTTGTGTTGCAGGTCACTGAATTTGTCTTAAAATCGGTAATAATTTCATAAAAAAATATACATGGTTCCATTTAAAAAAGTGGAGTTGACCTTGACGTAGCTTCAGCGCCTCCACCGATAAAAAAATAGGATGGTCCAGTATGACAGCCTTCTCGAACACTGAAACTTTTGTCTGAAACATTTTTGGATGTGATCAATAGTTTGAGTGCTATTGCTCTGTAACACTTTATGTGCCTCACCCTGTATACAAGGTGCCCATTTTAAAACTCCGAATCTGAATTTTATAAATAGGCAAGATACAATCCAATACACATCTGACTTTAAATTAAATCGCCAAGAGTACTGAAATATGACTGCTCTGATCTTAATTATAGCAATACTTTTGTTTTAAAATTATTGTCACCTTGCATCTGCACTGTGTATTGCCTATTTACAGAACTTCAAGCTCGGAGTTTTAAAATGGGCACCCTGTATATATCGACGAAGAATATCTCTTGGTGGCACTGAGGTTTGTAGAGATGATAACCATGCTTCTTCAGAACCTTATGCACTGACCATGTCGATACGCTGCACTCTTGAGCAATATATCTTATGCTGGTTGTTTGAATGGCAAATAACAAATGAGCCCAATAATGATATACAAAAAAGGGGAGTTACGTGATTGCGCTAAATATAGGTATATCCCTAATAAGCACTACGTACAAAATGTTTATATACATTTTAAACAAAGAGCGGTAAGTGTTTGTAGACCATCTGATAGAGCGTCATCGATAAATTTAGAAGAAACATGAAAATATGACCCACCAAAGTTCAAACATGTACACTATAGTAATTCAAATGGGGACCTGGCCACAACGGCCAATCAGAATTTTGGCTGTTGTCGCCAGGACCACAACGGCCACCGTGACCATAAGGGCCAAAAGCGCCCGCATAACCACAACGGCCAATTTGCCCATATCGGCCAACTCGATATTTGACCATAACGGCCACCATGACCACAACGGCCAACCGTGGCGGGTTACACGATGTTCCATTTTTATTGTACGTAACTTCGGGACGTGATGTTGAAGTTCTATTTTATATTTCCAATTTTTACGATATATCGCACAATAGAAATAGAACTTCAAAAATATTTTGTATATTGTAGCCTTAAAATAACAGATCTTTTTTTAATAATTTTTCAAAAAATATGAGGAATCTGTGGCGTGCCATTCCGTTAAGCCGCCCTTTTTACTAACAATGTACGACACTGGATTTTTATAAATTTTCTAGCATTTTAGAATTCCTTTCTTAATTTTGGCCAAAAAGTATCTCTTTCGAATTTTTAGATTACGGCTTTGTTATCAAGTTATTTGGGATTTAATATGAATTATTACTTAAAAAATGACTAATAATAATTTCTTATTAAATTCCAAATATCTCTACAATAAGGACGTAACTTACAACTTCGAAGGAACGACTTTTATTTCAAAATTAAACAAAGAATTCTAAAATTCTATGTTATGTGGCCCCTTTTGTTTAAAACGTATCCATAATCCGCACGCGCGCGCGTGCGCACACACACACACAGACACACAGACACACAGACACACAGACACACAGACACACAGACACACAGACACACACACACACACACACACACACACACACACACACACACACACACACACACACACACACACACACACACACACACACACACCTATACAGGTATTACCATTCTTGCGGCATCACCATCCTGTGCATCGATTGTGACCACAACGATCTCTCCATGCGCAATAGAAGCACATATCCATGACGTGAAGGCCAATTCAACTAGATTTCGTTTACACTCCGTGAAAGCGGAGATATTATGTATCATCGATTGTGACATCTCTATGTCACACTAATAGCTCTACACCAGCAATGTGTGAACTGAGGTCAGAGTATTGGACCATAAAGCAATTGTGCGAGTGTAAATTCATACCTAGAGCATAGATATTGTGACCTCCATTGCACAATAATAGTTCTACCACAAATGTGTGTAAACTGACGTCTCAATATTGGAGCACAAGGCAAGTGTGCGAATGTAAATTAATATGTACCTAAAGCAACCCATATTGTGGCTTCTAGGTTACAAATACCATAAGGTGACCATGAAACATGTATCAAAATAAAATCTGATATTGTATGTAACATAGACTGGTAATTTTTCTTATTCTTTGATTTTTGTCATTTTGACAATAAAAAAAGCATTTATAAATTATAAATGTTGGGCCAAATACTTGGTTGAAATTAATCTAAATGCATGTCATTTTATATGAAAAAAGTTTTAAAATTATCAAAGATTAAATTTTTGGTGATCTTTTAGAAAGACTAGAAGCGTCAACATTCTTTGTTTCTAAATAATTGGAAAAACAAAATTTATTCTTTACGGTGTTTGCCCGGTATTTGTGGTATCCAAAATACGTATATTTTCATGAAAGGTAATCCTCTAAGCTATACAGGGTGTCCCAAAATTGCTGGGACATAGAGCTACTACGTATTGTAGAGGCCAAAATAAGACAATTGGACCCAATTTATATACATACCAAAATGCACCGATTGTCCGCGAGGAGAGTTCAAAGTTTGCTGAAAAAATCACATTTTTGTACGCTGTTCAGAAATGCGTGAAACAAATTTAATGACATTTGCCAAAAATGCATTTTAGAGGATTACTTTCAGTAATCAAAGAAACCCAAAGGAAATTGTAGAAGGGTTAGAACCACCCTCACCCCCTGATATTTTTTTCAAAATTTTCTTAGGAGTGGTAATACGGTTGTAAGACTTTTTTAACTGGAAGGCTTAAAGATCATACTCATTTTTTGACTCTTGTAAAACTCGGTATTTCGCATAGTTTCGAAGTAAAAAAGTGTTGGCTCAAACACTGATAACCGATATTCTCAGTACACGTTTAATTGTAGTACAAAATTTGGTTGGCCGTGGATACAAAAGCAATACAAAATTCATGACTTTGGCAGGAAACAAATTCATAATCGTCCCAGTTTACTGTTGACAGTAAACGTTTCAATAATTTGTTCACTTTTAGTTGCTTTTGTATTGTTTTCTTTGTCGCGATCACCGTTATTGCTTTAATTGCTATTGCAGTTGTTGTTGCTGCTACTTTATCAGCTATCAAATATGGATTTCCGACATGCTATTAGTTCTTGGATACTGTCAAGGTAACTGCCGCGAAAGTGTTCGCGTGTATCAAGAGAGGTATCCAAACCGGAGAATTCCAAATCACAGAACTTTTGCCCGAATCAAAAGACGTATTCGAGAAACAAGAAGGTTGAAGCCAGTCAGAATCAACGCTGGAAGACCTCGCCAAGCCTGAACACCCATTGCGGAAGAAGCTGTTCTTTACTAGTAGCAGAAAATTGCAACGAGAGACCGGGATTCCAAAAAGCACTGTCAGTCGGATCTTTAGCGAACAATTAATTCGTCCATTCCACATTCAGCCAGTGCAAGAATTATTGCAACGTGACCACGGATCACGTTTACATTTTTCACAAATTGTTCGGGAGCGTAGAGTAGTCGACAACAGATTCCACACTAATATCTTGTTTACTGATGAGACGAACCTACACAATGAGCATATTTATGCAGATGAAAATCCACATGCTATTAAAGTTATATTTTATCAACGAGAATTTAAAATTAATGTCTGGGTCGGAATTATTGACAATTTTATGATTGGGCCGTTCCGATTGCCTGATCGTCTGGCTGGCGCTAGTAACCTTCGTTTCCTTCAAGAAATTTTGTCAAAATTAGTAGAACACTTGCCCCTTAATTTGCGTAGAGCCATGTTCTTTATGCACGACGGTGCATCACCTCATTTCGCACGTGTCGTAAGAGAATATCTTAATGAACAATTTGCTGTTAGAGGATTGGTAGGGGACAAGAAGCACTCATTCAATGGCCTCCGCGGTCTCCAGATTTAAATCCTTGCGACCAGGGCCGTTCCTACCGGTCGGTGGGGTGTTGCGTGTCCATCACGCAGGCGGCCGATTGCTTTTGTTGCAAAATTTTTGGGACCAAAAATATTCAGTTAACAGATGCTGGTTTTTCAGATTGGAAACATCTTTCTAATAATTTATCCAGACACAACGATCAACTGATCATATTCAAAATTATAAATTATGGACTGAATTAGAAAAAAGATTGAGTACTTCCACAACAATCGATCACCAAGAACAACGTATTTTTAATTTGAAACAACAATATTGGTGTAATGTTTTAGAACGTATTGTTGCAATTATATTATTATTGACATGACAGTGTTTAGCATTTCGTGGGTCATCCAATAAATTATTCGAATCAAACAATGGAAACTTTTTGAAGACGGTTGCAACATTTGCAAAATTTGATGCAGTTCTTTCGGAACATCTAAAAAATATTCAAATCAGTAAAATTTCACATAAACGTATGCCTCATTATTTAGGAAATAGATTACAAAATGAATTGATCTCACTTACAGCAAATAAAATCAGAGAACAAATCAGGGAGTTATTGTCAAAATCAAAATATTATTCAATTATTCTAGATTCAACCCCAGACTCAAGTCATACCGAACAAATTTCATTCGTTGTTCGATTTGTTATAATAAATGATAATAAATAAATTAAAATTTGTGAACATTTTCTCGTATTTTTCCTATTATTGATGTGACTGGTGAGGGTTTATACGATTTTGTAATAAAACATTTGAAAGATTTTAATATGGATATCTCTACAATATGCGTGGACAGGGTTATGATAATGGTGGAAATATGCGCGGAAAACATGTAGGATTGCAACGCCGAATTTTAAATATCAATCCTCGAGCAATGTTTGTACCTTGTGCTGCTCATACCCTAAATCTAGTGGTTAATGATTCTGCCAATGTTACCTTGCAAACATCGGAGTTCTTTAATCTTATACAAGAATTATATACATATTTTTCTTCTTCGCCATATAGAAGGAATGTACTTAAAACTAATGTACCAAATTTCACATTAAAAGCTGTTAGCTCAACTAGGTGGGAAAGTAGAATTAAAGCTATTACACCTCTGCGATATCAATTAGGGAAAATTTATGATAGTCTAGAAGAACTTGTAAATGACAAATCACGCGACATTAACACCAAACAACAAGCCCAAGCATTGGCCTTAAAAATTAATAGTTTTAAATTCGTTTGTTCTGTAATTATTTGGCATGATGTTCTGTCTAAAATTAATTCCGTCAGTAAGATGCTTCAAGGTGTGAATACAAATCTAAAAGATTGTTCAAATGCGTTAAAAAATTTAGTAGATTATTTGGAACAGAAAAGAAATGACCACAGTTTTGAAGCGTTTATAGAAGAGGCGAAAATACTTGCTACAGAAGAACTTGATATAGCAACGGAATTTCCCCCAACTAATATAATTCGTTCACGTCGAAAAAAAAGACAATTTGATTATGAAACCCCTGATAAGCCTATACTTGACCCAAAGTTGACTATTTTGGATACCGCCAAAGTATCTATATAGGAACGTTTTGAACAATTACAACGTTACAGTGACAATTTCAAAGTGATTTATGAATTTCCTATTATGGACGATAATTCAATGAAAAAACACTGTACAGATTTATCCTTAAAATTAGAAGTAGTCGATTTACTAAAGGAAAAAAGTTCTAACTTCGTTGACTCAAAACCGATTTTGAACATTTTTTTTTTATTATTTCGGTAAAAGTTTATAGAAAAGTTCCCCATAGGTGAGAAGGTGTGCTTTTTATTTTTTCAATTGTTATTAACAAATAAGTGTTTTTTAATATATTCTTAAATAAAAAAAATTATAACTTCTTTATTTATTTAAACCATTGCCTGACATTTGATAACATAAGGTTTTGGGGTTCACAGATTACGAATCTGGCCTCAAAATTGGTCTAAAAATAAAAATGGCGTCTACAAAATGGCGTCAAGGGTCTAATTTGTTATTTTCTTTTTTTAATTTTTATTAGATGTCTAGGGGTTTTTGGGGTCGCTGATTACGAATTTGACATTAAAACTCAACTAAAACACAAAATGGCGGATCCAAGATGGCGAAAAAGCGTATTTTTTTTATTCGAACTTTATTTCCTATCTATATAGGGTTTTTTTGGGTCACTGATCTCAAATTTTATGTTAAAAATTATCAAAAATGAAAAATAACGTCTTTAAAACTGCAAAATAGCTTCATTTCTGAATTACTCAGTAGGTAATTATAAATATAGCATTAAAAAGTTAATTTTTATTCTGTACGATTATTATTATTATTATTTAATTATTATATAAAAATAAAATTCTAAATTGTTAAATTAACTCAAATTTAAATAGATTAAATAGATTTAAATATAACATACGAATACATACGTATAAATTCCAACGCCTAACAATGTGTTTTCTACGACCTCTTTGTAGAATTTCCAAAAGATATTACTGAATTAATAGATTTTTCTGTTTGTGACGGACGGAGGAATGTTATTACATAAAAACAAATGGCAACTTGTTCAACAGTATGGTGCAATTTTAGATATATTAATTTTATTGTACGTAATTATGGAACAAGCAAATGTTTTTGTCGATTATCAGAAACATAGAATAAAATCTGCTGAAAGAGACCGACGTCTAAAAACAAAAACTGCACCAGATATTCGATTTGAAAGAGAGAGGTTTTTAAAGTTGTATCAAGAAAAAATTCTTGCAAATGTCTTTCATGTCGTTTTATTGATTTTTTAAAAGAAACTTTAGCTGCAAATAATATCACTGCTCTCAAGCTGAAAGTGATGCTGATCAGTTAATAGTTACAACAACTCTCGATGCATCAAATAAAAACATAGTCGTAGTATCAGAGAATATAGACCTATTACTTTACTACAGCTTTAGTTTCTCCTGATAAAGATATATATTTTTTAAAACCTGCCAAAAATAAAGAAAATAATAAAATATCTTCTTCTAAAAGCCTGCAGTTTGCGCATCCCAATTGTAGTGAACATGTTCTTTCTGTACATGCATTAACTGTATGTAACACAACTTCAGCATGTTTTAACAGAAGAATGAATCTTCTTCTTCTTCTTGTTCAGGTGCTTATCCGATTTCGTATATTTGAGATCAACACGGCTATCTTCACTTTATTGATTGGAATTCTAGATAACTCATTGGATGATTTCCCATACCACGCCCTTAGGTTTTGCAACCAAAATACTCTTCTGCGTCCTGGTCCACGTTTGCCATATATCTTACTTTGTATAATAGATTGTAGTAGGGTGTACTTATTCTCATTCCTCATTATACGTCCGAGGTATTGGAGTTTGCGTATTTTGATGTTGTCCATGATCTCTTTACTTTTTTTTTATTCTCTCCAGAACTTTAATATTTATTACACGGTTTTTCCATAATATCCGCAATATTCTCCGGTATAACCACATTTCAAAGGCTTCGATTTTTTTATGATTGTTTCGTTAAATGTCCAGGACTCGACCCCATAGAGCAAGATGGGGAAAATGTAGCATCTTAGCATTCGAGTTTTGGTGTCAAGGTGCAGATCATGGCTTTTGAATCTAGTTTAATATATTAAAGATATATAAGGATGAGGAAGACGAATAGGACCGGCACCTTATTAAAGATCCACATGCATAAGTCCTAGTAAATGAAGCAATGGCTATGTTCAGGAAAGAATAAATTTGCCAAAATATTTGAAAATAGCAGTGATTTACAAGAGACTGAAAAAATTTAGATAAAAAATGTTGGTAAAAAATGTATGCTTGCAATGTATGGTGCAAAGAGAGGTAACTGTTTAAACTCTTACAGGAATGTTTAATTGATTGAAAGTTTTTTATTATTCATACACCGCAAAGTAAATAAGGTTACAGACAATACAATACATATATTTTTTAAATAAAAACATTTTGAATTTTAGGTTTGTTCTTTTATTAAGGCGTCTACTAAAAAAAGTAGCGTTAATTTAGCATCATTATGCCCTACGATGGATTCAGCAGAACAACATTTAAAACGCGTGTATTTGCAAACACAATTGTGGCTGGAAAACCAAGATATTTCAAGGGAAGATTGGGGTTCGAAATATGATACAGAAAGTGTTTTCCAATCCTAATTACACAAGAACCAGCTATATAAAACATCTTAACAATTATTTTTTGCAACTACAAAACTAGTAGCGGGCCAGCTTGTGGGTGTAGGAAAAGTGAATGTGGCGGAAATAGTTGCCTTAATTCACGACCGGCAGTGTCAATGGAAGAAGTAGAGGAAAAAGAAACTAAAGTTAAATATTTTTTTTTTGTTTTTAAATGTATCTTGAGTTAATTTTAATAAATCAATTAAATACAATATCTTTAATACTCACTTAACTTTTCTATCATTTGTTTCCACCATTTTTTAGACACCGTTTTCTATTGTTGATAAATTTTAACATAAAATTTGGGACGAGCGACCCAAAAAACCCCTAGGTATAGGTATCGGAAATTTAAAAAAAATTGACCCCTTTCCGCCATTTTGGTCCGCTTTTTTTATTTTAGTTGAGTTTTAAGATCAAATTCGTAACCCGCGACCCCAAAAACCCCCAGACATCTAATAAAAATTAAAAAAAATAAAATAAAAAATTAGACCTTCGACGCCATTTTGTTTTTAGACCCATTTTGAGGCCAGATTCGTAATCTGCGACCCCAAAAATCTTATGTTATCAAATTTCAGGCAATTGTTTAAATAAATGAAATAGTTACAAATTTTTTAATTAAGAGTATATTAAAAAACACTTGTTTATTAATAACAATTGAAAAAATAAAAAGCACATTTTCTCACCTATGGGGAATTTTTCTATAAACTTTTTCCGAAATAATAAAAAAAAAATCTTCAAAATCGGTTTTGAGTCAACGAAGTTAGAACTTTGGCGAATTTTTAGCGTTTAGAAAATGGACTAAAGACACTGTCAGAAAAGAGGCTGATGTAAACGCCGTAGAATTAAGTGATGAATTAAAAAATTTAAAATTACATTTCCAATCTGTTGAAATACTATCTAAAATTCTCAACTACATTGTTACAAATAATTTACTTGCGACTTTTCCAAATACAGCAATTGCCTTAAGACTTCTACTGACTTTACCTGTCTCAGTTGCGCCAGCAGAAAGGTCTTTTTCAAAATTAAAAATAATTAAAAACTTTTTACGCTCGGCCATGAAGCAAGAAAGATTGTCAGATCTTTCAATTATATCTATAGAGAGAGACTTGGCAGAAGCAATTGATGTCAAGAACCTTGTGACCACTTTTGAGTCTGTCAAAGCTAGAAAAGCTAAATTCTAAGATATTAAACTTTGTATTTGTTTTGTTTTTTTTTGTATTTGTACAATTTTATTTTATAGGAGTATTTCTTTTTATTTTATTTTATAAAATTGTTATTAATAATTTTTTTTAACGTAAATATATTTTTAATTGCTTGGAGGGGGGGGGGGCTATTTTATTTTTCACGCAGGCAGCCAAGAAGCTAGGAACGGCCCTGCTTGTGACTTCTTCATCTGGGAAGCGTTAAAAACACAAGTGTACGAGGTTCAAATTAATAATTCCGAACAGCTGTGGAGCAGAATTTAAAATGCTGTAAACGCACTACGAGAAAACGACGATGTTCTAAGAAGGGTGCATTTAAATTTTTTACGTCGAATTTACCTCTGGATTAATGAAGGTGGAGGTCACATTGAGCACTTGTTGTATAAAAAGTTTTGTCTTTGTGTCCACCACCGCCAACTAAATTTTGTATTACAATTTTATTAAACTTGTACTGATAAATAATTAAATAAATACATTCTTTATTGTTTCACAGCTTACACAAAAGTATAAAAAGAGAGCACAGCAAAACAACTTACAGCAAGTAAGCCAAAACAATCACGAGGCGAAGTTCAGGAGGTGTCCTGTTCTTCCACTTAACCTACGACGTAAAGAAATCAGAGTTGTGGAATGCCAAAAGATATATTAAATTAGAAGTCACTTATAATTAAGTAACCTGACGCTACATATATAAGTATAAAACTCTCGCAAATTAGGAATAGTTAATGCAAGCCCAACTGTTTATCGGATAGAGCAACACTGAGCCCCTGTTTGAATTTTTGAAAGTTATCGGACTTAAGCTTAGGGGGAAGTGAATTGTAGAATTTAGAAATCTGATAAGAGTATGACCTTTGAAATAGAGAACTGGAATGTAAGGGTATAGTTAATAATCCCCTATGCCTCAAGTTGAGATGATGTACATCTGTTCTAAAGCTAATCCTGTTGTATAAATACTTAGGGCATTTATGATTAAGGATTTTAAAAAATAGTATTCCCGAATGTAGCAAACGGCGACTGTGCATACCCAACCAGTTAAGCTCAAGGAGTCTGTGCGATATATGTTCTCTTCTACTGATGCATAATATAAACCTCATACACGCATTTTGCAATTTTTGAATTCGTTTAGCTGCGACTGCTGTTAAACATGGACCGTAAACAGCATCACAGTGTGTCATATGGGAAAGCACGAGAGCGTCACATAATCTTTTCTTTATATCTATTGTTAAAAAGGTGCGATTAGTGTAAAGCAACTTTAAATTACAATAAGCCCTTTGCAGACATTTATTCACATGCATTTCAAACCTTAGATCGGCATCAATAATTAGTCCCAGATTCTTTACATTGTCCACAAAAGATATTGTTTCATTATCGATTGTGATAGTTACGGTTTCCGCTATTGAAGCTCGATAAGCTTTTTTCCCGAACAATATACAAACAGTTTTTGATGGATTAAGCATAAGTGAGTGTTTTTTTTGATATATCAGCTAAGCGCATTAAGTCGGTGTTAATTATATTCTCAGCATCTAAGCTATCCTTGATGTCAAAGGAATAGTATAATTGAGTGTCGTCGGCGTACATATGTAATTTGCAGTTCGAGATAGAATTATGGAAGTTATTGGTGTAGACAATGTAAAGAAGTGGTCCCAATATCGATCCTTGTGGAACTCCCACTCTCAACTCCAAGGACCCAGAGACGACCCCGTCCAAGAATACTCTTTGAGTTCGATCAGTTAAATAGCTTCGCATTAACTGAATAGCATTTGAAGATAGTCCTATAAAATGCAGAATAGCTAGAAGCATATTGTGTTTAATCATTTCAAATACTTTACTAAAATCTAATAGTACCAGAATAGTAAAGAGACCACGATCAGTAGCTTTAAAAATATCATCAGTGATATTTAATAAAGCTGTAGCACAACTATGACCTGGCCTAAAGCCCGACTGCATTGGCGGGAGAATATTGTACCTTGCAATATGACTCCGTAATTGACTATCCCTAACTCTTTCCAATATTTTCGATAGCGTTGGAAGCAAGCTTATAGGACGTAAATCTTTGTACGTGGTCGGCTCAGAGACCTTGGGCAAAGGCTTGATTATGGCCTGTTTCCATAATAAAGGAAAATATCGGTTATCAGTTTTTGAGAAAACATTTTTTGTCTTCGAAACTATGCGAAATACTGAGTTTTTACAAGAGTCAAAAAATGAATATAATGAGTAACCCTTCCCGTTAAATAGGTCTTAGAACCGTATTACCACTATTAAAAAAATTTTGAAAAAATTACCAGGGGGTGAGAATGCTTTTAACCCTTCTACAATTTTCTTTGGGTTTCTTTGATTACTGAAAGTAGAGTAATTCTCTAAAATGCACTTTTGCCGAATTTCATTAAATTTTTTTCACGCATTTCTGAACAGCGTACAAAAATGTGATTTTTTAAGTAAACTTTGAACTCTGCTCACAGACAAACGGTGCATTTTGGTATATACAGTGTGTCCCCGGATAGGTGAAACGACTCTTGTAAAAGGCAAAAAATTTTCGATTTAAATTTTAATTTTTTTGTTTAAAGGCGAATTTCTAACATAATTTCAGTTTGGAAAAATCAAGTATGCCTTGGAAATTTTCAAAAAACCCATTTTTCTGCAAGGTAAAGTGCCTTTTATGTGACAAATACGACAAAAAGTTATTAATAAAAGTTGTTTAGAATCAACATTTAGGCCCCTATACCAAATTTCAAAATCCTCGGCCAGCTTTGATTTCTCACATTTTCTTTCAAGTTTATTTCCCAATTCAAAGAATTTTATTTTTAAGTTTTTTTATTATGAAATAAAAACTTTGTTAAAACTATTTGTTTTTCCAATAAAAGTCTTTGTTAAAAGTAAAATTCTTTGATTTGGGACCTAAACATAAAATAAATTGTTCGAGATCAGAGTTGGCTGAGGATTTTGAAATTTGGTATAGGGGCGTAGATGTTGATTCTAAACAACTTTTATTAATAACTTTTTGTCGTATTTGTCACATAAAAGGCACTTTACTCTACAGAAATGGTAGATTATGTTATTAGGAGTAAAAGTGATACTTTATGTAGCGAAGCTGAAGTTTATTTAGCCGAACGTTAGTGAGGAAAATAATTCAGCTAAGCCACATAAAGTCACTTTTACTCCGAATAACATATGCTATTTTATCTGCAAACGTATTCAGGTAAATTTCAGGCGAGCACTGTACCCCTGCGCCAACCTCTGTTGTTCAGATAACGCGCTACTTTAATGATATATGAACATACTGAATCACCCGAGCTAATAGCACACGGCCACAGCAGCTGTCACACCATAACCCACGGCGACAGATGCTCCGATCCGCTGCTTAAAGGTTTATTTAAATTAAAACTTTTTCGTACTTTTTTTAAAAATAAAAACCGGCCTACGATCGAAGTCTAAAAATTAGCAAAATTTTATACCATCATACAATTTAATCGGTCCAGTATCTTCCGAGGAGATAGCGAACAAACATAGAAAGAAAGAAAGAGGCAACCATTTTGTGTGCATAGGCAGATAAAGTACGCAAAAGTTGCTATTTTATCTGCTTAGGCAGATAAAGTGACACTTTTACCTTGTCAATAAAGACAAATAAGTTGTCACTTTTCTGACGTTTGCGGATAATAGTATATTATGTTATTAGGAGCAAAAGTTATATTTTATGTGGCGAGGCTGGACGGGTTATCTGCCGAGCTTGCGAGGCAGATAAGTACAGCCGAGCCATATAAAGATACTTTTGCTCCGAATAATATATAGTATTTTTTCTTCAAACGTTTTTATGACTTTGTGAACAAAATTCGAAGAAAATTACTTGATCTCGTCAGCGGCAGATAATATTATCTGCCGCTGGCGAGCGGCAGATAAAGTCGTCAGCGGCAGATAATAACTTTATGTGCCGCTCGTCAGCGGCAGATAATATTATCTGCCGCTTGGCAATAAAGTGACAGTTTAGCATCATCAATCCAGCAGTATAATGCCATATTTTACTGCCGTTTGAAGAAAAAATAGGTTTTTTAAAAATTTCCAAGGCATACTTGATTTTTCAAAACTTAAATTATGTTAGAAATTCGCCTTTAACCAAGCAGGGCTAAACCCCAAAAAATGAAAATTTAAATCGAAAATTTTTTACCTTTCACAAGAGTCGTTTCACCTATCCGGGGACACACTGTACTATATATAAATTGGGTCCAATCGTCTTATTTTGACGTCTACAATACGTGGTAACTCTATGGCCCAGCAATTTTGAGACACCCTGTATGCAAAATATGACTTCAATCAAATCAAAAATAGGCACAATTGATTTTTTTAACTTGCTCACGCTGTATATATTTGACCGGAATCATATTCGGATTCGAGCCTGGTAGACATGTAATATGCAAGCAAAATCTCATCTTCCTCCAAGAAATAGTTTTTGAGCTCGAGTGGCAATAGACAGGCAGACCGACAGAATTATAACACATGTTTTTGTCATCGAAGGACCCCGAAACATAAAGATCTGTAAAAATCTCAGAGGATGATATTTTCACAATTACAATGGGTACTCTCTTCGCTTAAAGCGAAAGAAGTAAAAATTACAATTTCGCAAATTACAGTTTTAAGTAAACCTTGTGTAATTGACAGTGTTTCAATGCTTTAAAACGCTGTTTTAAATGGTAAGGTGTCCCACCATTATTTTACTTTTAAAAAAGCATGTTGGAGCCTTTCTAAACAAAATAAACATTTAATATCTGAAATCCATGTCTTAAGGAACGATGATATTCCTTTAGATTTATTCTAACCCAGTTATAACATGGAAAATTTGTATATAAATTTTGTTTGAGGTATACCTTTTAATGTCTAAATGACAAAAGTTAGTATAACGAATTTAATATAAAATCCAAAAATATAATAATATAGAAGGTGCTTCACTTAAAATAAGGAAGTGGAGGTAATTTCCCACTTCAAATAATTCAAATTACCAGCATATTCCACAAACTAAATGTTCATTGATATTTATAAAGTATAATCAAATATTATTTTCATCTACTATGGCTATGAAATAGTTACTAATTTATGAATGCAACTATTTTTATAATTAAATGTCAAACTTGACATTTGATTTTTAAGTGACTTATAGTTGCATTCATAAATTAGGAACTATTTCATGGCCATACTAGATGAAAGTAATTTTTGATCATACTATATAAATTCAGGTGTCCATCTTTTACTTTCACCGACTGGTATACAATTATTATTATTATAAATATTATTATCAGCGTCCCGTATCTATTAGTGCACCAACTGCAGTAGACAATGTTTATAAAGTAGATGGAATATTACCTACTTTCCTGTATAGTTAACAATGTGTACAGGCCAAGTCAGAAGAGCTAAAGTTTTATCCTGATATAATGTACACTTCTAGACGTACAATTTAACTCTAACAGTCAAAACGTGTTGTTCCACAATGATTATGCTCCGGTGATAGTAGCCTAAGCTGTGACCTGTAATTTCCACCCTAAAATGCAAAACATGGCATTATATTTAGATGCTCGCTTCAAAAGTTAAAATTAGGTACTTGAGTATTTTAAATGTTAAAAACAAACTAAAATACATTTTCTAAATACCAATGTTTATGGACTAAGGTTTTATTATACAGGGTGTATTGAAATTTTTGTGATCATGGCTACTTGATAATTACACGTGTTAATGACAACCAAAACCCTTTAATAGGCATTTTAAGCTAAACGGTTGCTCTTACGCTTATAAACTAGGAGTACATTATTTTTGTGTATTTTAATTCTCTTTCAGATAGTAACCTAAAATTTTAAAAATTGTAACAGATAATAAAGTTAGAGCTAAAAAAAGGTTTGAAAGATACGTAAAGTGCCCCTTACAGTCACGTATAGTTTATGAAATCTTTTGTATTAGTGCAGTACATAATAGTAAGCACGTATACCAAAATTCAAATTGATATCTCTATATTTGTGGAAATTAACAAAAAAATAAAAATAAAAAATTTAACTTTAAGGCCCTATAACTTCTACTGGAGGGACTTTGTACTAAGGTATATTAGGTTTAATCGATTTTTTATGATGCAAGGAATCTATGACTAATCGGTGTCCCATTATTTTTGGGACACCCTGTATATTTTACTTCACAGCCATACATTCAACTGTTTATACGACTTTGAACATAAAAAACAATATAAGATCCTCAAGATGATTTAGTCAAAGCTCATTAAAAGTGCTTTGCAAAAATATAAAATTATACAGGGCGTTCCATTTAAAAAGTCGAAATTGTTAAATTTGCAAATGTTGACCACCCTGTATAGCATTAATACCCAGAACCGCTACTCTACACTGAAAAGGCAACTTAAGAAGAAATTTAGTTTTTTGATACCGTCTTCGTTCATTCAATTCTTTTCTGATACTTACAGCAGTCACCTGAAATTCACCATTTTCTGACATAAAATCGTTAATATTTTCAAAACAGTTGACATTAGACTGATATAACTTTATATTTAAATAATCAGCATTGAGACGTAAATCTGTTAAGCTATTAAAATATGGGCGCCACAATTTTCTGTGCCACCTTGTATAATCAAAAGTATTTTACTAATGTGCACCGTTTTTGTATCTACAACATTTATATAAGCAAATTGTACGTAACTAAATTATATTGTCAACTGCAGTAATGAGGTCACAACAGTTAATACACAACATATGGTTACCACGGCCTAAATGCCCCCGCGAAGAACACCAAACCATGAAATAGCACGACTTAATCTTAATTGCTGTTCTAAAAATAAACTGATGCCACAGAATCTGTCGTCATAGTTTTGGATACACAATTTAGTCTGATCGTAGGGGGCGCCATCGTTCAACCAAAATGACGAGGTTACAATGTGGGGTGTGCGAACTCTGTGAATTATCCACGTTTCTGACCTGAGTGTATGCGAAAAATTACGTATGAAAAAAGAAAATACACCTAGACTTAAAATTTGACGTAGAGTTGAAAAAACTGCATTTAATATTGTGGCATCGAGTGTAGGAGGCCACAACTTTTGAAGCTGTCATAGTGCAGCGTGATGCACACACCCGAGGTCATAGTAAATGCAGTACAAACACACAGACACACACACACACACACACACAGACACACACACACACACACACACACACACACACACACACACACACACACACACACACATTCTACGAGAAGGTGACAACGTTAGAAATAAAATTGTGGTCACAATCTCGTCCCATTCTTTTTGGGACACCCTGTATTGCTCTTTTCCAATTGCCTTTCTGATTCTTTTCCTTTTGTTTAAAGTTCGTTAACGTTCCAGGTTTTTCGTAATTGTTCTTCTTCTCGCGTTGGCTAATATTTAATAATCCGTCCAAATTTTATAGGCAATATCTTCGTCTTAGTTTTACTGATGTTTACCTTTAATCGTATTTTCTTGGAATTTTCATTGAATTCCTTTAACATGATGTTTAGTTCTTTGATATCGCTACTTATCAGGATTAAGTCAGCAGCAAATGTCAAGTGGCGCAAATATATACTATCTACATTCAGACCTCTCTCATCCCAATCCAATTGTTTAAAAATATTTTCCAACGTTAATGTGAATAGTTTGTGCGAGATGGTGTCACCTTGACCGACACTTTTGCCAAAGGCTATTGTCTCTGTCCTGGGATCCTTATCTATTTTTAAATAGAAAGTCGCATCTTCCTAGATGTTTTTGATGATGGTGGAATATCTTTAATCAACTCTAGCGTCTTCCATTGCTATTATAAAGGATCCGGGCTCGGAATCTTATAAACCTTATAAAAGCCATATAAATAGGGAAAACGATTTTAAGCTTAGTAAAACGTGGACTCCTGTGATACACGATCTAAAACATTACAACCACTGTGCGTCATACAGCTACGTCTGAAATCTGGTCAATTCGTGCCACCTATATTTACATATTTTTTACCTTTCATTATACACCAATAAGTCCTAGCAGTATGAATTAATTATGTACTATTTACGTTGAACCACAATATGAGGGAAAATAGCTGTGTACACAGTTACGGACTATAGAGTGTAACGCGCCGAGATTACGTGAAAGAATGCGCTGATAGTGCGTGTTAGTTCGGGGAATAATCGACAGCATAGTTGAATCCACGCAAAAGCCTTCAAGAGGATTCGCGCCGAGACCCTCGAGGTAAAAGGGTCGCGCTAGTCAGCGCAAAAGGGTGCGAACATAGCCTAGCACTTGGCGCACTATCCAGTTAAAATTAGAGCGAATCGACCTTTAGAAAGGGTTGTAGAGTGCTGTACGTGCAAGCCGCAAAAGCAGAGCACCGTTGACTAGGCCACAGGTGCAAGCTGTCCCAGTGAATCGGCACCGAACTCAGACGGCAGCAAACCAGTCTGATATCGCAGGAAGCTGCAATTGCTGTAGAAACTAGGTTAGTTACGCTTGTAATCGCACAGCGAAGCAAGGACACTGTTTGCAATTAGCACAAATAATTGAGTAACGGCCAGCAAGGTGTTGCGGCTCTAGAAAGGGAAATCCCCGGCGAAGTAACACGTCATATGCTAATCCGGCAGATTGCGGGCTTATTCATGGAAGTGTGATTAAGAAACGGCAACTGCGGGTGCGGATTATTAGTTTAAACTTAACGATTGCACATTTCGCGTTAGTGAACTTTGCGCTTTCACTATGAACTCAATATTAAGCTTTTAATTAAAATATGTTCTTAGGCGCCGTGGGCCATTGTTTTGTGTATCTGTTTACATGTATTTGTGTCTTGTTTATTCTCTTACAGATTAGATGTATTTATTGTAAGCTGTTGGGTCTTTTATTACTAAAGCTGATATTATATGGCAAATGCATATTCTGTATAATTGATATGCCAGCGAAACTGTTTGCAAATGTATACTAATTATACGAAAACAAATCCTTTAAGCCAAGTTTCATTTTGCATATTTTGCATAATTATACGTTTTTGAGCATACTTTCTGGATTTTGCATATTTCGTTATATTTAGCAATAATTTGTAATGTATGAACTTTTTCAGATTTGTTTGTAAAATTTACTATTTTATTAAATTTATTAATACAATTTTTGTGTGCAACTAAGATATACTTTCACATTCTTTCGCTGGAGTGTAGCGCGCTTATTGAAATAAGCAGAGGAAAGAGGTAGACCCAGTTAAAATTTTATCTATATAGGGTAAGTCGGGAGGAATGCCCCAAATTCCAGTAGTGTATTCTACGCATAAAAATAATGTGAAAAAACTCAAATGTTGTTATGCGATTTTTATTTGTTTTCAAGTTATAGCATATTAAAGAACAATTTTTTATGGAGAACTTGACTGAGTTTTTGTAAAAAAAATCAATGATTTTATTAATGTTTTATTAATTTAAGACTTAAAAATTTGAAAACAATCGAGAAATGTAAAGGCTGATATGAAAATAATGTGTGTAGGGGATTTTCTTTATGACTGTACAACTTGAAACAAATAAAAATCGGATAACAACATTTGAGTTTTTTAATATTATTTTTACGTATAGAATACACGACTGGAATTTGGCGCGTTCCTCCCGACTCACCCTGTATAAACATAGATTGCTAGCAACCCCCACTTTTCCCATAAAAGCAATGTAGTATATGGAATCAGCCAACATAGAATTCATTTCAAGAGTCGAAATTCGAGTGTTGGGTGAATAATAGTCTGGCGGGGTTAGGGGAAATCTCATTTTTATGTTGGCTTACAACGTGAAGCTGGCGTTGCAGTCCATGTTTATATAGTCAAACGTTAAAATGAATGACGTCTTTGAATACAAATTATAGAAATAAATATACTCTTACAACATAGTTAAAAAAATTTACATTAATTAGAATACTTCTACTTATTTAAAAAAAAATAGAGCATATTATAGTGACAGTGACGATAAGCACACAACACCATAAGTGAATGACCTGAAATAGATTATACCAAACAAATGAACTTTTGATTAAGACTATACCAGACAAATTGAACATTACAAGTGCTATGATATGCACGCATCAGCTTCTAGCTGCTAGTGCATCATTAATAATAATAATAATAATATTATTATGTGCATATATTGTAACTTTGGGTGCATATACTCAGCAAAATGTCTGCATATATATGCGCATATTTTCGTACATTTGAGTGCATATAATTATCAGCTTTATTTATTACCATTGGTGTCTACATTTGTAAGTATAGCATTTCAGGTTTCCACGGGCTTGTCTTAATATTAGCTTCCCCATAACCACTCTGGCAATGTAAAAACACTCTCATGGCTCACCGACTGATTAGTAAGTGTAGGGCGGTGAAAAAGGCCGCATTTCACGCCCCACGGATAACGCAGTACTTGGCACAGAGGACTATAAATAGCTCCGCACCTACATTCAGTTTTTAGCGCGACTTTCACTCTGATGATGCAAGTGTCAAGGTTTTGCTAAACGTTATTCAATATGAGTCCACAAACAGCAACAAGGCCAAATCTGCCTAAGTATCCTCGTTCTCAAGATACTCAAACACTAGCCACCAAAGAGTATGGCCATCACGTGGACACTTGCTCGAATTCACAAGGTGCAAGGCAGATTAAACTAGAGAATGCTGTGTGTTTATTCACAAAGATTACTCGATCTAAGCCGAAATTCTATGTTAACAAAAATGGTTGTCTGTTCCCGTGGTCTTGATGTTATATGTGGCTATGATTATTTTGTGCAAATTATTTTGTCTACGTTGTGTGTAATTTATCAATTTTCTACTTCCCCTAGGATCTGTGAGGCTATCCGAAAGTATTATCGGAATGGGACTGTGAATTCTAAACTTACCCACCTGAGATCGTATTTATTTGAAACTCGGCATTTTTCATGGTTTGTAGAAGAAAACGGCTATTTAAAACTCCACGCCGCGCTAGCTTTGGTCGCTTGTTTACGATTCTTCTGCTATCAACCATAAGTCAATTCCATCATTTTTGAAGTAACTAACTTACCGAACCCCTCCATGATTATCAATCGGCCCGCCCCGGTAAGCGTTTTTTTTTTCTAGTTTTAGTCCACCCTGAGTTTTGTTTCCTCGGTACCACACATATCTGTGAGGCATTCCCCTATTCGCCGCCTGGAGAGGCGTCCAATGGGGTATCTAGCAACCCCACACGGGGAAGGAGTAGGAGTGGAATGCGATTCTTCAATAGGTACGTGCAATGGTATAAGATGAGGAGAACTTGCTGTCCCTATACATAAATAGTTTGTATTGAGCTACACCTATCTTTGACGTAATGTCTTATCCCCTAGCTGAGAAATTTAAAGGTAATATAAATCAACGTATAGATATAAAAGGATGCGAAAAATACATTGGCGACAAACAATAAAGACGACTGGAAATTTGTATTACAAAAATTATACCAGAGACAATTAGGCCTCCAAAACGCTATAATTTCATACTAGAATGTAAATAATTATTCTTCTTATATACTTTCTAGCCATTTTGTATTACTTATAGGTTCTTGATTTTATATTGTTCTTGTTGGATAAATAAAGACCGAATTTGTTTTTAACTATATACTTACCTTTTGATATTACATAATAAAAATATCAAAATGTAGTAAACAGTTTTACAAAATTAAAATTTTGAAGTTTCACTTTTTTTCAATTTGCAGAAATGGGACGCCTAGAACAAGGAATTATATGAGCATTATTTTGTATTAGCTACTTATCTAATTTTGTGTTATTTGTCAAAACATATGTTGTTTACAACAATATATTGGGAACACTATCATTCTCTAGGATTAGGTATGCATAGGCTGACCAGAAATTTTTAATAGAAAAAGAGTGTGTTTGATAACTTTGTTGAAACCAAAATTTAAAATAATAAACGAAGACAGTAATAACGCGCCACTAACAGAATTTTATTCAAACGTGAACATAGCCATTCAAAAGATTAAATTTCATTTGGTTTAGATTGCCAAAGAAAAAACACGGACTATATTTCTGCGGCAATGACAACTGAAACGCCTTAAATTTTGGAAATCGATAAATAAAATCAATCTGAATATCCCTTATATTACAAAAGTTAAGTTATTTACAAAAAAACTCCACTTGTAGATACACGTTTTTATATTCACTTTTCTGTCAACTCCTCGTTCACGAAAATCGAAATAAAACATGAACAACATTAAATAAAACTTAAGTAAATTATAGCTAAAATTCTAATTAAAATTCAATTTAATTTTCTTAAGTCTGGTACTTTCCAAGTTATTTGCTTTCAAATGCACTGAATTAGTAGGTAATAGTTTTTAGATGTTATAATCTATACTGTAGCTTACCTTATTCACTTTTCTCAAATATTTATAAAGTGATCTCAAAGTGACCTGAAAGATGGTAGACCTGGTAAATAATTACTAAATAATAATAATTATAAATTGCAGCTCAACGTGTTCTAGAAAGCTAATATGCAACGTCATATATAATCATATATTATACAACTAGACGATCGAAAATAATCGATTTCGAGACGTATTGCCTGAAATACCAGGAGACGTATCGTTGAGTAGTGTTTCATAAAGCAATACGTCGAGTCACGAGAATTTTCGATTGTGCAGTTGTATACAGTGTTGCGAATTCGTCTAAAGTCGGAGTAACTGGCAATCCTTTTAGTCAAAATATACTTGTACACGGAGACTAAAGCGACTATTGCGACATTAATAAGACACTTAAGTACACATACTTGCATTTATTTTCTGCCGTTTACAGAACAACTTAAGTTTAACACCGTTACTTATTGACTAACTAAATTCTCAGTTGGACCAAGAAAACTCGGTAGGTGTTCTCAACATTTCTAATAAGCCTATCAGAGCAGCTCTCAATTTTAGACTTTTCTTACGTACAGACGTACGTGACAATTCATAATAGCTCTATGAATTCTACAAACTTGAAGGTTCCACACGCTGAAATTTGTCAAGCGGTCGACACTCGCAAAGAATCCCTAATAAATTTTACAATTTTTCTAAAGGAATTTGCTCCAGCCGGCACATAATTTTTATGACCGGGTACAGTTGCACTTTTCGGCTTATTAGGTAAACCCTGCATAAATTTATACTTAACCATTCCGTGAGATTTGAATAGTTCCATCTTCCCAGAGAAAAGCATGTTCTAAATACTCGCCTGTTGTAACTTTAATATGACCATTTTGCCTACGTAATTCTACCTTAAAATATTTACGATACAAAGTACTTATGGGTAACTAAAGTACAGTCTATTCGTACAACCTCATATAGTTCATTTTCACTCAAAAACGCAAATCATAACAACAGGTAGACTATACCATTCATATGAGGTTAGAAACAAATGAAAATGCGTAATGTTCCTCAGTTCCCATGTATTACAACAGTTATTTCAGTAACTATAGCGATATCGATTATATCAACCTTTGTATAACCGCTGTAATATCAACATTTGTATAATCTTCTTCTTCTTCTTCCTCTTATTATAGGCCAGTGGCCTGTTTTAACCACGAAGTCATTAAAATCACACCCTTGAAAACGATATTAAAACCAAATAAATTAATTCAAAATTTAACAAATAAACACCAAATTATGATTCTCCTGTTTACTTTTTATATTATTTTAAATGTTTACTCATGGTATAGTTGCTATAATCCGCTCGCATTCGTGTTTATGTAGGTTGTAGGAACACTCGGCACACAGAACAATACCTACTCCACATATGTATTCTGCATTCATTAACAATTTGTGCGAGTGCAACATTTTCTGTCAAATATTATCCCGCGATGCAGTTTTATAATAATGTTTGAAGCAAAATCTAAAGAGAGTATTAAGAGTATTTAAATGAATTAAAAAGAGTAAGTATATTGATAGCTGTTTTATAAAAAGTAAGAGTAAAGAGGATATTAGTCAGAAAAGAGTATAATACTTTAAAAAAGAGTATGTCTGGTCACCCTAGGTATGCATAAGTCCAAGTGCTTGATTATAATCCACCATTGTTTGTGCACTCTCTGTCGTGTGATAAATACGACCAACATGCGGAAAAATTAGCAGACAAGTACAAGCTACGGTCGCGAGGCTCTGCATTAATATTAACTGGATACTCCACGTCTTCAGTTTGATCGACTGGCAAAAAGACGAAGCGAAACGAAAATTAATGCATCTGCATATTAGGCGTTTAAGAAACGTCATCGGCAAACGTTATCGGCAGGTTGAAATGCATTCCCGAATAGGACGTTGCCCCATTGTGTCGCTTCTTTCCCAAGCTCCAATTCTGGAAGACATATTTTTGCTGCAGACGCTCCCAAGTTGTTACGCAACGGCTGACTTCTTGGAAGCCGCCATTGACGGTCCCGCAAATCAAAACGAAACCCCTGAACCGTCCACTCGCCAGAAGTTTCTTGACCCTCGTAGGAAGCTTACCGTTCGACCTTGCGTGCAACTAATGGACCGTGCTCGTGTAAGGAGGTGTTACGCCATAAGAATCGTCGGAACAGTACCGGGGGCGTCGCGTATTTGTTGGTGTTTATCCTCGCCTCCGCAGTCACGAGGGTGCTTCATTTTTTTATCGCGTGCCCAAATCGGGTCTGTCGGATTAAAACGTAGTGAGAAATGAGCGGGATTACAATAATTGGTCGACGCCTTGTTTGCTTGACCAGCGCAGCGCCTTCCACAGGACCCCACACTTTGATGTGATCTATGAGTTTCGAGTGGAAACCCTTCGCGAGGAGAGCTGTTGTAAATGAGAGGAATGCCTGAAGATATGATTTTGCTGCTTATCTAACATCTAACAATGTGTCGTAGCCGCAGCTGTTGCAATTTGAAAAATCTCTACATTTGTCGATCTTTTATTTTGCGATCTTTCATATGATTACGTTACCGAAAAATATTATATTAGTAATATTAATAGCAGGTAGCAGGTGTACACTATACAGACCGTTACATTGTAAATATGAAAATACATTAATATTACAGACAGAAGAAAATAGTTTATATGTATATAATTATGTTTATCATAAATTACTCATAATATTAATCATAATTATTATACAGTTCCATTAAAGTTAATTCGACCTATGATTTCACATAATAAATAATATGTTGTTCTGGGCTTCAAGGCAGAGCTGATAACCAGGATTATTGATAGATATTTTGGACATTCAAACTCTGTAACTAACGGGTGTTCATAAACAGTCGTCATCCCAGTTGCTTTGAAAAACAAAACGTTATATCTTTGATTAATTCGTGCAACACAATGAAACGTCATTGAGTACTGTCATAGCACAGTTTTTCTCAATTATAATAGACATACGTTTTTGAAGTCAAAACCTACTGGGATGACGACTGTTTATGAACACCCGTTATTTAAGTTTGTATCATTATGATAAGAAATATTATTTATGTAATGTGTAGGGAAATTAAGCTCAGTTTCGTACTGGTTTTAAGACTAGCGACTACTCAATTACTGTACGCAGACTTAAGTTTAAGTAATAAACTTATTTTTATTACAAGTCGTGTATCGTTATTCATAATTAAATACAGGGTGTGTCATTTTCAATTATCTAAATATTAAAGATAAAAATCGACATCTACTTAAATAATGACTTAATATCGTAAAGAGCTTAGTTTGTTTTTTATATTTAAACTTGCACATCTGATACAACTGAATTTACAGAAATGAAGTAATATCAAAATAAATATTATTAAAATGACTCTTCAAAAATATAAAAATATACAGTTTGTTTCATTTTTTATAATCCAAAATTATTAAATTTGCAAATAACATTACAGCAGTGTTTTTCAAACTGTGGGTTGCGACCCCCAGGGGGGTCGCGAAGCAGTTCTAAAGGGGTCGCGAGCTGGTGACCATAAAAAAATTAATTAAAAAAAAAGACAGAAAAGAAAAACAACCAACAAAATGATTTAACCTTTTATTCGAAATTCGAAAATAAAAAAAAAATACACACATACCTGAAGGCATCAATGAGAAGGGTGTACCTGTTTTTCTTTCAAAATTTTTCGAATCGTCGTTCTATATTTGAGAAGCAAATAATCAAATCTTTTAAAACTCGAGTCTATTTCTTTTCTTCGTTTTTATATCCACCACTAAAGAAAACGTTAGCTCACACAGGTGGGATGTGGCGAATGGCACTAGTAATTTCAGAGCATCTTTTGCAAGCTCTGGGTATTGTACCTTTCGTTTTAACTAGAAAACGTCAATCTCCTGCGAATGAAATTCCATTTTAAGCATTCTATCAGCAGAAAGTTCTATACGTTTTTCTTCCATCCTTGTGGTGAGATCTGCCAGTTCCACTGACATATCCAGATAAAAATTTGGCATCCATCTTTTCCCATTGCCAGCTTGAGATTCTTATGCTGGAAAGTAACGCAATAGTTGCTGGTGTAAATTTTGCAACCCCACAAGCACGTTAGGAATGTTACCGCTAATGACCAATGACTGATCAGTTGAAATCTCTTCGACAATCTTCTGAACACAAGGAAATGATTCAATCATAAGTTTTTCTAGAGACGTTGACCAGAAACGAATTTTTTAATGAATCTATTAATCTTATGCTTAGCTGTTAGAATGTTTTCTTCTCCCCCTTGAAGACTCTTATTTAAAATATTTAGGTGGTCAAAGAAATCAGCAAGATATGCATCTTTAGTCATTCGCGGGGCTTAAAACGCTCCAGTTTTAACCCCACACGTGACTAAATACTAGCTTTACGCACTTCTATCGAAAATTACTATTAGTAAATAATTAAATAGTAGATTATGTATTTATTTATTTTAAAATATTAATTTATATTATTTATAATTAAGGGGGGGGGGGGACGTAAGATTACTTTACTGTTCTTCACTTAACGTTGAATGCAACAGCTGACCATTGAACGCCTCGAGCCGTCACTGGCTGTTTTGAGGTCAGGGGGTCGCGAGATTTTTTCTGCTTGTAGAGGGGTCGCGGTTCGAAAAGTTTGAAAAACACTGCATTACAGCATTAATACCTAAAGCTATAATTTTACAGTCGAAACGTAATTTACGAAAAACATAACTTTTTGGCAACGTTTTCTTTCATTTAATTGTATGCTACTTACATCAGCCGCCTGAAATTCAGATTTGTTTGCATAAGATTATTAATATTTCCAAAACATATGACATTAGATTGCTGCCAACAGAAAACACTAAGCAAGATTCAGCCCCAAAACCGAAGTTGCTCAAAGACTTTTACCAGCTTCAAATCATACTAAACGATCGTTCAGGCTGCATGGAGATATTGGAGGGCCGGCTAGCTACAGTGAAGACGATGAAAGGTTCTTAATTTTCTATTAATAGTAAAATGTTTTTAAAATTACCAGGGGCGCCAAAGAATTTTTATAGAACCGATAAATCCATAAGCTCGCGAGAACTCTTAAACCAACTAAGGTACCATACGTAGCCTACTCGCTACAACCTGAAATAGACTTCAAAGAGAAGACAATACAGGATGTTACATAATTTCAAGATTAATGATGTCATTTTTTGGCAGTATTATTTCTTTTATTTATCGTATGGCAAGGGAAATGCACAGTAAAATATGTTTATCTTAAAGTACCTCTGTGCATTTTACTCAGGAAATCCTATTGGATGGTCTGGCTGCCGGTTGTGCTAGTTCTTTAGCGCTATCCAGGGTGCACGTGTAGCTTAGCTTCTGCTATGGACGCGAACTAGCTTTGCACCCCTTTTGGCAGTGATCTATTATGATATGTTTTATCCGACTTTTTCCATTGTCCAGTGTTTGTTACACAACGTTTCGAGAGTTTCTGGTCTACTCCCTAGTCCTGAGAAGGACTAACCAGGAGTTTATTCACCTGAGGACGAGAGTAGATCAGAAACTCCCGAAACGGCATGTAATAAACACTCGAAAGAGTGAAAAAAGTCCGATAAAACATATCATAACATAATTTCAAGATCAGCAATCGTATAATTTCTAGAAGCGACTTTGTATCATGGGCCAAAAAGTACAAATGCGGGGCACCCTATTGTGGCTACAAATTACAGAGCTTCTATTTTAACTAACTCCAAATTACAAAGGAGTGGCAAACATACACCATAAGGTACTTACATATGCTAATTACAAAAAGTAGCAAACAAGCCCAATATGTGATAGTAATATACCAGTTCGCTGTGATACCGTAAGCAAGCAAATCGTAGCGTGCCAAATTTCAATTTTAACGCAAGAAATCAAACAAAGTCTGCTAATTACAGCTTTACGGTAATGTTACAAGTAAGAAAATTATAGCATGCCACCTCATACGTAAGGATTCAAAGTGTTCCAATAAATGTACCATTGATTTCTGGCTAACTCGAAGGTGATACTATAGAAATCGGTAGCTTCAAGTTTATAGAGCTACAACAATTATGGAAATTTGTTTGATATTGCTCGGCACTAGATCGTGAATTGGTGCTTCCAGAACCACAAACCGGCGTTGACTAAGTAAAAAGCAAGGGGCAAACGTAATCTCGGAGAAACCGAAGCGGAGTCGCAATTAGTAGCAGAAACTAGCTGCTCATACTTTAACGACACCAAGTCGGATCTTCAGTTTACATCTCCAAGACTTAAATCACGATGCCAGAGAAATCCGCTATCAAATGCGATGTACAATTAACACTCAAATATCTTCTATAAATCAACCATACAAATCCGCCTTAGTGCGAGTAAACTAGGACACTATTCTTGCTCTTTAAGTCACTATAAACTAGCCCTATACTAAGCCAAGGGTTAGTACGAAGTATACAGGTGCGATTAAGTCGAATACGTTAGCAGAAGAAAGGAAGGCACAAGAAACGTCGTTGCAGGTGCTTGGCCTAGTTACGCATAACAACGGATCGATAATCCGCGATCAGCACTTCAAGGACGAACAAAATCAGTTTACGATTCCAGAAATATGGTGTTCAAACAGGAATGTCCAAAAATGCATAAAGGGAGCGTAGAAATCTAAAAAGGCTAAAAAAGCGGTACGCTAAATAAACGGAACACGATCCATACAACTTTATGTTAGAATGATTAGTATTTCAAAGCAAAACTTTTCAGCTACCTAGATACATAAGGTGTAAACGGAAAAGGAAAAAGGAAAAGGAAATGTTAAAAATTATGATGGATCGACTATATCTGTGATCATGTAACATAACAACGTTGTTTGTTTTACCATGCCAACGGTTAATTAGGATTTGTTATATACAATAAATTAAAAAAAAAAATTAGAAATATTTATTTCTTTTATGAAACCGATTTTCTCAAACCTAATAACATTTTACAGATAAATTCGACTAAACGTAAAAACACACAGAATCTTTGTACTGTCATGTTAATAAAACACTGACAATAATGCTACATTCATGTTTAAAATAAAGTTGATTCTTGGTCATTTACCTTTCCCTATGTATAACATCTCCGTTGAAACCCTGTAAAGCATTCCATTAAAAAAATTGGTGTGATACAGTCAGACAACTTCCTTTTACAGCGATCTTATAATTAGCCAAAAATTAGATTTTTAATTTTTCAGCATTTGTCAACAATTTTCAAAAATTACAAATTCTACAAAAACTGTACAAAATAGAGCGTCCGTTTTCCAAAATTGTAAGCTGAATTCAAAAACGTAATAATATGCCGGATGTTTTATTTAAAATAGGAGTTAATGAAAAAAATTAAATAAACGAAAGAAACTCATTTTAGAAGTATTCAACTGGAAAATTACCTATCTCACATCAATACAGATTAAAAATTTAATAAAAATGTAAAGTTTGAAAAAAATCGTTAGAGCCGTTTTTGAATTTTTTTTTTTTAAACTGAAAAATTACAAGAGTAAACACCTACTTCCGGTTATGCGATTTTCTTCAAAAGCTTGCTGTTTCATCGACATAGTACCAAAAACTTATATATTAAGTTTCAACGCCATAGCTCTTTTCGTTTTTGGGATATTCCGTACACAGGCGCACACACACAGACACACATACAGACAGACAGACCAATGAAACAAAAATATGTTTTTTGGGATCAGGGGTCTTTAAAACGTGAAGATCTGCTGAAAACTCAATTTCGAATTTTTGGGGTGAATGCAATACTTCTTTTGTGGTAAAAGGAAGTAACAATTTGCTACACTTTCTTTATTTATAAATTGATATAATTCGCACTAACGAGTGTGTTTTGTATTACTTCAGTATTATTAGGAGCATTAAGATATTTTTACTCCGATGTAAACCCTTTATAGATTTTTCAATCTTCTATTAAACTCGTGCATTTTATTTCTTATTCTTATGCATGTAATGAGACAAGTGCTAATCCACGATTTGAGCAGAAGTATTCAAAAGCTGGTTTTATATTAGATTGAATAATATAATAATAATAATCATAATAGGGTTTTATTTTCCATTCCAAAATAATATAACTAAACATACAAATTCAAACCAGAAAACGGGAAAGCAATACATATATACCAAAAATTAAATAGGTACACCAAAAATTAAATAAGTTATATATAACGAGAAATGGAAAATATGATGGTGATCAGATGGCTTCCTATAAGAAGGAAACCCCTGCTCTACCCCACCACCGTAAAAAAAACTGTAGTGGATATAACGACAACATTTTTATGTTGTGGTCGCAGGTAATGCGAAAGTGAAAGAGATGCATACCACTACATTAAAACTAAAATCATATTTAAAATTAAAATTAAGTAAAAATAAAAATAAAAAACTGAGCAGCACAACGTAAACGAATATTAAAAACAATGTAATGATTCAAGCAAAGCTCGAGAAGCACACACAAATGACAAACAGGTAAGTATTAAAAAGAGTGAGAAATAAAACGTTACATGATTAAATAGAGAACACTGGCGACATGGTAGATCTATTTAAGATTTCATAAATTTTTTCAATTTCTCTTTGAAAGAGTTTAAGGACAAACTTTTAAAGTTTGGTGGTAAAGCATTATATACCTTCGCTATATTATAAGTAAACGAACGCTTAAAACTTTCTTTGCAGTGTAAAACAATGCTTAGCAAGCCTCTATGTCTCAGATTCAAATTATGGACGTCAGTGCGATAACGAATTTTATCATAGAGGTATGGAGGCGACTTGAACAATATAACCTTATGAAAAAATACTGCAGCATGTAAAAAGCGTAGTTCTTCCATGTTTAACCAGTTGGTCTCTCTTATTTTGTGGGAAATATGTTGTCGACGACGAATGCTGTGTATCAGCCTTAAACAAGAGTTTTGAACTAACTGAATTTTTTTAGATGTTGCCTTATCGATACATGAACCATACACTACGTCACAATAGCTAAAGTGTGACAAGACTAACGATTTGCATAACAGCCTTTTGACATCTCTGCTCAAGGCATGCCTGTTACTGTACAGTAGTTTTAAATTGCAATATGCTTTACGTATACAGGAGCTGACATGTTCTCGAAACCTAAAGTTATGGTCAAGTATGACGCCTAATTTTTTTACCGAATCTTTGCAAGGGATAGACTCACCGTTAATTTTTACTTGAAAATCACCTAAAATTGTTGATTTAGAGTTTGAACTACCGAATACCATAAAATTAGATTTCGAAGGGTTAATATTAAGCGAATGTAGGCTTGCCAAGCCTGCCAGTCTATTTAAATCGTCATTAATAGCAACACAAGCAGCCTGCGATTCGTAAGGCTTGAATGATATGTAGATCTGCGTATCATCTGCATATTGATGAAAGTGACAACGAATTAAAGAATAATTACATAAATTACTAGAGTATAATGTGAACAGGAGAGAGCCTAGTATGGATCTCTGAGGAACACCGAATCTCACTCTACATGAATCTGAACGCCTGCCATCCAATAGAACGCATTGCTGACGATCATTCAAGTAAGCTTTAATTAAATTTAAAGCTTCTGCGCCAAATCCGTAGTAACGAAGTACAGCATAAAGTATTTCATGACTGATGGTATCGAAAGCCTTCGAGAGGTAAAGTAGAACCAACACTGTGATTTAACCATCGTCAGATGCTTTCAAAATGTCGTCAGTTATGTTTAAAAGTGCAGAACAACAACTGTAGTTACGACGAAAACCTGACTGATAATTTGGCATCAACAAATTATTTTCTAAATAGTCACGAGTTTGAAGTTAAATTACTTTCTCTAAGACTTTCGATAAAACAGGTAGTATGCTGATAGGTCTTAAATCTTTTAAGTCTTGCGGATTACTGGTTTTGGGTATTGGAATAATATTAGAAATTTTCCAAGCATCCGGAAATGTACAATTTAATAAACAAAAATTTATAATATGAGTTATCACTAGTATTAAAAATGGGCAACATAGGTGTATCATAGTAATATTAATATTGTCATTACCAGAAGCTTTAGATTTGATGGAATAGATAATTTTAGTAATATCATCTTCAGAAGCAACAGTAAAACAAAATTTAGATGTTAAATTTGGTTTAGTATTTTTATACATTTCCAAGACCTCCACACTAGGCACCTCCACCCCCTGAATTAAATTAAAATATGAATTAATAGCATTAACGTCTTTAAGATGTTCAGGAATAGTCTGATTTTTTTTCTTTGAATGTATACCACAACGTTGTAAGTCATTCCAAAATCTTTTAGGACTGCTGTGGGTTAATGTATGAGTTAAATATGCTTTTTTTTTCATTTCTGATAGCATTGGTAGTTAGATTTCGGAGAGACTCATAATAGCTCCATTGATCTTGTTTCTGGAATTTTTTGAAACGTTTAAAGGCTGCATCTCTTAGACTCATCATTAATCTAACTATATCAGTCAGCCAAGGTCCTTTTGATTTTCTAAATACAGAAGTTTTAAAAGGAGCAAAGATGTCAAACAAGGCTATCACGTTATTGTTGAAATAATCAACCTTAGCGTTTATATTATTTAAGTTGTAGATAATATCCCAATTGATAGATTGAAGATAAGTTGTAAAACTATCAAGATCAAACTTTGTGAAGTCCCTGAGAGTTCGTGTGATAGGCGAAGGTTTATTTATTTCAGCAAAAATCTTACAGAATACTAGTTCATGGTCAGAATAAGAACTCATGTGTTTAGTACCCGACGCAACAATTAAATCTGAATTGCTAACAAAAATGTGATCCAAAAGTGTTTTGAGATTTAGATGTTATTCGAGTAGGTTCTTTAATTAACTGAGTAAATGCAAAACTCGCCAACATGCAAATGTACTGTTCACTTTCTGTGTTATCAGGCTGCATAAGGTCAATGTTAAAATCGCCAGCGCATACGTTATCGTATAAAGGCAAAAAGTTACTGCAATTGACTTCGAAGTTATCAATAAGAGCTCGATATTTACTTTTATGTGGTAAATAGATTGTGCCGAATAAAAATTTTTTTTATTAAAATTAAATTCAACCCACAGTTGCTCAAAATTTGAATCCTCTATAACATACACTTGCTTAATATTTAAAAATGATTTTGCATATAATGCTACACCACCCCCAAAACTAGGACGGTTTTTACGTAAAAAGTTATATTCTGGAATGCTAACTATATTATTCGCTACATTGTCACTTAAAAATGTTTCTGTTATAGATATTATATCGTAGTTGTTGAGTAAAACATGTTCGCGTAGTAAATGAAAATCATCCGTTAAAGATTGTGCATTTATGTGTGCAATACTCAAACCACTCATACAAATCAAATACAAATAAACTTAAATTAAAAATTATAATAAAAAAGGATTAATATATATTCCAAGTTTCAAGTACAAACTTAGGATGCGATTTTGTTGCTCTGATAGCTTAGGTGAATCAATATAATTGATCGTACATATTTATTTACAACTATGTTCATTAATTAAAAATTAAAAGTTAGCTTTTTGTGAAAATAAACAAGAATTTCTAAATAAATCGCAATAATCATCATATAAGTCGTTCCAAGTCTTGCAGGTTAGAGGTTTATTTTTAACTTGTTATTATTACCTGAGAAGCAAGAAAATGGAGATATATTTTAGGAGGACGAGATATATATCATTCGACTCAGCTTGAAGAGTAGATTCCAAAAATATATAGAAACCGGAAATCGGATTTCTTTTCCGAGGTCGACTTCCGGTCAATTTTTTTTTAACTTTTAACTTTTTCCTTTATAGCTCCTGCAGTTTTTGAGATATTTAGCTCAAATTTGGAATACAGGTTATAACTTTGATCAAGCCATCTAGTGTCCATACATTTCTAAAACCAAATTTCACGCACGCTTTCTTATATCCTCTTTTATAACAATATTAAGTTATACTTTAACTATCCAATTTTTGAGTTGCGTGAGTGTAAACAAGATAATAATCACTTATGTCAGCTTTAATTATAGCAAATCCTACAGCTTTTTAATTTTAAAAACAGATGGTTTCTGCAAGCACCCGAATTCGTATTAAAATTGGTTCTAGTGACAGAATTTATGAATGATTTAAATACAAATTTTGAAAGTAAATTTAAGTAATTTTGTGTATCTGCATTATCGTCAAGTAAATAAATATTTTTAAGTCCTCATCCAATAAAGGGTTTTCAGTATGTGTTAAATTTAGTAATTTATGCCGTTCACGATCTTTTTGGGTAAGGGGAAGCTATGACCATCTAGTAATTTTGTTGGCAGTACCTCTGTGGCAAGTAAACTCCCTAATGGAAATTGACAGTAATTGACACTTTTTGTGTTAGGTTAGGTTGTTTTTAAGGTAAAATTTTCTGAATAGGTACATTGTTCCCGAATCTCTGTTTAAATTAAATATGAAAAATTGAAATTATTTGACAATTGACGACAGAAACGAAAATGAGAAATAATGCATAAGAAAAGCATTCAATATTAATGTTTATTGCAATTTGGATAAGAATTGTGTACCTGATATAAATATGCCACTCTATTTTACATGCTTGCTGCATACGTGCTTGCTTGCTGGTGTGGAAAGATGGAGACGTCACAAACTGATGCCAAATAAATTTAGTAGAGCAATTGAGCAATATTGGTCTTATAGAAATTAACATGTGAAAAATGTAAATATTTTGTCAAATGGATGGTTTGCTGATTTTACTTCATGTTGATTTTCACATCTGCCACATAACATTTCAACACTAAAATAGTAATAAGTAGGTAGGTATTATTATACATTATTACGCTGGATTATTGTTTTTCCTTTTCAAAATTTTAAGTTCGTTTCAATGATAATCTACAGGTAGGCACCCGTTTAGAAGATCAGAGATAATTTTACACTGCCTCCACATAATGATGATGATATGAGTTCATCAACAAATTACAATAATCTAAACCAGCACTAAAACAAATGCTTCCTTGATATCTTAATACTTTTGCATCATATCAGAGGCGTTGCTAGAGACCTGTTACGGTATTATTTCATCATATCGACATAGGTCGTATTGATTGTTCAAAAACGGGTACAAACTACAGGGTTCGCCGGCTTTACTAACAAGAACACAGATCTTAATGTGCTGGAGCAGATTTTGTTGCTCCGGTTAGCAAATTAGCAAAAGGTTTATGTTTAATAGCCCACCCAGCGGTGAGTTTAAATTTAATACAAAGGGTACATCCTAACTGGAATTTCGGGGTCCCCTAGCAAAAGTTAACTTAATCTAAGCATCATTAACAAATAAACAGAACAAAATCACAGGAGAGACGCCCCTGCGTCTAATAATTAATTTGAATAGTTTAATCAAACGGGCGTACGCAATGTCCAATATAAACTTCAATAGCGCACGACAGATGGTCGATATCACTTCACACGGCACATAATTAAACAAAGCGAAAACACATATTTACTGTAAACAATTTTACCTTAGCCCCAAAGCGTGTTTTTCTTTTTGGCGGGAGCGGTGAACGAGGTCCTGGTGAAGTCACTTGGCAGTGAGGGCTGCAGCAGTGCAAACGGAGTTGTTGAGGCGAGAGCTCAGGGATTCCCCAGTAATCAGGAACAAGAGATGACGGCCTTCGATGAAGCTCGGGTGCAACGTAACGAGGCGTTGCGAAAAATCCCTCAACGGTTGTGGGAGAAAGGACAGCAAATAATACACTATTGCTCGGCGGGCTCCCAAAAATTACAAAAAGCACGGCGTTGATACACAAATTTGCAAACAGCAATGGTTTTCCCCACTTAACAGGGAAAAGTTAGTTAAGGCTTAAAGATGTCGTCTCTAATCAAATGTGCAACTAATGCAATTATCTTCCCCTGGGGAGTAATCTATAGGAGACGAATCGGCCATTCGTATCAACGCCGAGTTACTTCACTTCACTTCATCTGCCCGCACACCAACAATGAATTGCATCAAAAGTTCGAGCTTGACTCACTTAAGTTCAGAAAAATCAACACGCAGATTTAATAAAAAGGCAACGAAACTTGCTACAGGGCACTCACAAAAATAGCGCAGCCCCCGGCCGAGGCCCGGGGGTCGCGTTCTTCTAACACCGTCTTGGTCGGAAGCTTGCTACTAATTAATTAATTTCAAATCTGGCTACGCGTGAGGATACAATGGAAGAAAATTTCGAACCCCCAAAACCATAAGTTCTATATGTGCGGTTAACTAAGGGCTTATCAAACTTTATTTCCAATGGTCCCATAGAACGTTCTAGAAGAAATTTCTTGCTGTTGGAACGAATCCCAGGGTGTCGAATTTCAAAGATTATTTTCCAAGAACTTTTAGAAGTTGTTGACAGGAAACACTAAACTCCAAGGCCTGAATTTCGTTACTGCTTAACATAAAGAATTTGATTTATTTAGGCGTTCAACGCTTGATTGTCGAAACAAATACGCACTTTGTGCACTGAACGAAGAATGCTTGCTAAGACGAATTCTACGGATCGTGAACGCATTATTGTTTGGGCCAAAAGAAATTTAACATGTAGCTTTAAGATCCAGGGTTGAACTTTAAACAGGGCCGTCGTCAGAAATTTTAACTAGAATAATTTCAGCTTAAATGCACTAATAATACCCAATCGTGGAATTGATAACAAGGATAGCTTAATGACGTCAAAATCACTTAACAGACCAGCAGACTCTGTATCATAAATTGCCAAATGGGCTCCCCATTCCCACCCCATCAGGTTATTAACAAATAAACGTATAAAAATACGAACTCAATTTTTATTATTTAACAAAACGAAATATAATTATACAAACTAATTAAAAAGTAAAATGTAATTACATATTTTTTACTAACGGACATATTACGTTGTGACGTTAGCGCCGGCCGAAATCCGTATTTTACGTATTGTAATGCGTTCGAATTTGGTCGCCGCTAAAACTTCGCCACAACATCGTCTTTCACGCATTCCTGCCTAAGTTACAGCCGAGATTAGGAAAACTGGTTATGTATAAAACGAGGAAACGCACGCTGTTAGAAGATCTTGCGTTCTCCGCCTCCAACCAACGTTTTGCTCTGGGCCCTCCAGGGCCCAGCTCCTAAGCTCGTCCATAACACTGGTTTTCCTGTGACCAGCACTGTCTAAAATCAACCCGAATTCTTGTTGGAGCTTAATGTAACCCGCTGACTAAGCGCCTATTAAGTTGCAAAACTTTAGCCTCTTCAAAACCGTTCCCGATCGTAGCTTAATGTGGCCCGCTGGCTAAAGGCCTAGTAAGTTGCTATACCCTTGAATCCGCTCCTCAAAACTCACTAAGTTTCCCAAAATAAAAATTCAGAGCTTCACTCACCTTTTAGGAAACGAATTACATACGTTCAGAAAACACCTGCAGTGCCCTTAATTCTTACTGTACCAGAACATGGAAGTTACTTATAAAATTTAAAGGGGTTTTCTCATCTTTTGGAACGCTGTTAGCTAGCTTACAGTTACTCCTCGCAGGGCCCTTGCATTAAAATAAAAGCTGCAGAGGACAACTTCGATACGTAAACTTTGTTTGAGGTTATCACTGCACTGGCACGTAAAGTAATTGGATTCACTGTCATTTCATTTGTTAAAGGATTTCAGGGCACTGCCGTATAGCTTTAACAAGGAGGGCGTATACCCCTCGTAAAGTCCAAACACAGCACCCTTGAATAAACTAATTTCTAACTCCTTTTATCATACAAACAAAGCGTAAACAAAAGTGACAAAATTATTCTTCTGTTTCCAGCTTTAACCACACGAGGACGCCACGAACTACGGCCCACTCTCGTACTCACAAGTTGACCCCGAAGCCATCCGAGCCAGGGGAGTAAAGTGGGTTGCCCAGCCAAGCAGGCGCTTGCTGATCCGTTGGCTAGATTAAACTCAACTGTTATAATAAACTACACGAAATCATATATTTTATTTATTATTTGAATTGTATATAGTTACATAAAATAAACCCTTTATGTTATGTGCACTTGGTCTATATACTAGAGGGAATAAGTCGAACCCTGGCATTTGTCTGCCCTTTAGCAAAGTCTTATAAAAGTTTACAGTTTATATATATATTATTACCATATACGTTCTCGGGGCTATTCAAAAATTATACGACGCTTCTTGTATTAAACATTTATTTACAACGATTTATCTTAACTATTTACAAAGCAACTATTAAACGCGGAACACAAATTATCTAATAACTACAGGCACTATTTCTAACAACGATACACTTATTTATTTATATTGCACGACTTAACATTAATTATTTATATGGTTATATTTATTTTGCGCGTGTTATTTATCTCGATAGAGTTATGTACACACGGGTCTATTTATATTGCATCTTTACGCGTTTCGAGTTGGATGAGAACTGCACTGTTATTTTCGCTGCCTTATTTACATCGCTGGGTGATTCATTCCGGAAGCGTCTCGACCCTTCCGGCAACGCTGACGTGTCACGCCTATTAATCACCGAGGCCGCTAACTCACCAGTCGCACCTGGTTCCAAGGTCGTTTCTCGAAGTTCTGGAATGGTCTGATGCGATCCGGCCCGAAGGTCGTTACACTTTCTGGAATGATCTGGAATGTTCTGACGCGATCCGGCCCGAAGGTCGTTACACTGCCCCCGTTTTAGGACGTTCTGTCCCAGAACGAGTTGCAACGGGTGCCTGTCCTCTCGCTCTTGTGGGGTTTGATTGCGGTACTTACAGGCGGTGCCCTTCTTGCACACGGACTGGCTGAAGGAGCAGCAGTCCACCGTGGGCTCAGTGCTTCGCAACAGCTGGAACAGCAAACCTCGATCTGGACGCCGATTGTCTCTGGTACTGCCGATCGGTAGGCCATCAGAAACAGCTGAATGCACTGGTCCCAGTCACGCTGATGCTCGGAAACCACCTTGTACAGATGCTTCCCCATGGTTTGGTTCATACTTTCCACCATGCCGTCCGATTGAGGATGGAGGGCAGTGGTCCGGGTCTTGTGTATTCCCAGTAGCTTGAAAACGTTCTGGAACAGTTCAGACTCGAAATTCCGGCCCTGGTCAGAACGTATCTCCAGGGGGACTCAAAAACGGCTGAAGCACTCCTTTACCAGAACATCAGCGACAGTACCGGCCTATTGATTCAGAAGGGCGTACGCTTCGGGCCACTTGGTAAAGTAGTCCATGCACACCAGAATGTATTTATTTCCTGATTCGGTTTCGGGGCATGGTCCGGCTATGTAAATGGCTATCCCCTGGAACGGACCACCGACGTTGTACTGCCACATCGCAGCTCTACGTCTTCCAACCGGTCCGTTTCCTATAGCTCAGGCCTCGAACCTCCAGCACCACTCTCGGACGTCATCTTTGCAGCTCGCCCAGTAGAACCTTTCTTGGACCTTCTACAACGTCTTCTTCAATCCAAAGTGTCTCCCTGAGGAGCCATCACGCAGGTGGCGCAGAACCTCGGCCACTCTACTCCTTGGAATCATCGATTGTGATCTCGTTGCCCTACCGTCCTCATCTTCCAAGATTCTGGACAGGACGTTGTTGTCCAACTGCAAGGAGTCACATTGCGCCCAATAGGTTTTCACCGTTGGGTTGGTGGCGGAGACCTCCTGCTAGGTAAGACGACGGCCATCTCGCTTTCAGGCTATAACTGTGTTTAAGTCGGGGTCGTTCTTTTGGCTGTTCCGTAACTCGTCTAGCTCCCACGAGTCGTCGACTACAGTGGTACGATTGATGGGTACAGCACGACTCTCCAGCTCCAAACAGTGGCTGCAGTCCGCAGGGCAGGGCCTCCTGGATAACGCATCGGCGTTGCGGTGGGCTGCGCCAGGTCGATAATTTATTTCAAAGTCGTACTCTTGCAGGCGCTCGATCCACTTAGCCACCCGTCCTTTAGGGTTCTTGAACTGCAGTAGCCACCTTGAGCAGCATGGTCGGTCCTCAGCAAGAATCTTCTGCCATACAGATATTTATAAAAATGCTCCAGGGACTGGACGACTACCAGAAGCCCCCTCTTGATTACGCAATAATTCCTGCTAGCGTTAGTATCGAGGATAAACTGGCCTTTCTGACGTGAATAGCAAAGCACAGGTGAACTGGTTAAGGCAGTCTTGAGCGTCTCGAAGGCCTCCGCGCACTCAGCACTCCATTCGAACTATCGTCCCTCTTCCGTTAGACGGGTTAACGATTTTGCAATGTTTGCAAGGCCGAGCACAATCCGTCGGTAGTAAGAACAGAGGCCCAGGAAGCTTCGCAGTTCTTCATGCTTATCCTTCGGGATCGGCCAATCCTGCACTGCCTTCACCTTACTCGGATCTACTGCTACTCCCTGGCGGAATACGACGTGCCCCAAGTACTGTACCTCCTTCTGAAAGATGTGGCACTTCTTCGGATTAATCGTAGGTTGGCACCTCGCAGTCTACCGAACACTTCCTCCAGGTTTTTCAGATGCTCGTTAAAGGATTTACCCACCACTATGATGTCGTCCAAGTATATCAGGCAGGTCTGTCAAGATAGACCCTTCAGGACGGTGTCTATCAGCCTCTCAAACGTGGCGAGGGCATTGCACAAACCGAACGGCATGACGGATAACTGCCAGAAACCAGTTCCGATGGTAAATGCAGTCTTCTCCCTGTCCGCAGGTTTCATTCCGACTTGCCAATAACCGCTCTTCAAGTCTAGCGTCGAGAACCATTGAGAACCGGAGAGCGTGTCCAGGGTATCATCGATTCGTGGCAGAGGGTAGCTGTCTTTCTTGGTCACATGATTCAGCTGCCGGTGGTCAACACAGAACCTCGTTGAGCCATCCTTCTTCTTGACAAGAACCACAAGGGAGGCCAACGGGCTGCTGCACGGTTCGATGATTCCTTGGTTTCGCATGTCCTGGACAATCTTCTCAGCTCCTTCCCGTTTGGCGAGGGGCAACCTTTTTGAATGTTGGCATATCGGTTGAGCATCCCCAGTATTGATTTTATGTTTAACTACGTCGGTACGGACGCTGGGATGATCTCCGCACTCGAAGATATCTTGGTACCGGGCCACCAGATCTTCGATCTTCTTTCGTTCTTGTTGGCTCATGCCCTTGCAAGTAGACATCACGGTGTTAATTAATGCCTTGGGGCAGCCCTTCGCCTTGCTGCCGCTGTCAGACAGGTGTGCACATTCCCAGGATTGTGTTTCTGCTGACGGTTGCCGGTTTCCTGTTGACGTTCATCATCTTTACTGGGACCTTCAGCCCAGTCTTTACTAACGTCTTTCCAACCAGGATACCATGAGTGATCTCCTTGTCATAATCGGGTTCAATCATGCGCACTACGTTGCAATGGAGATCGCCATCCAGGTATGCATCTACGACCCTCTCGGTTCGTCCCGGCAGAGTAACATCTTCCGCCAATACCACTCATACTGCGATCTCTTCTCTTGGGTGTAGAAAAAGCTCCTCCCCACCCATGTGCAACACGCCGCGTCCCAGGTCTAAAGTGAACCCACACTTATTCATGACATCCATTCCCAGGATGAACTCGTCCGCAACGTCAGCAATCAGGCCCCGATGCTTGAATGTTTGATTCCCAATCTTCAATGTCAAATCCATTTTCCCATGTGTGATCACCGCGCCTCCCGTGGCAGTGCGAAGGCGTGTCCTGGTGGGCAGCAGCTGACCCTCGTTCCGTATTACGTCAGACCTGGCAATGGACTTTGTCGCTCCAGTATCCAACAGCAGAGACCGAACTGTTCCATTTATTCTCCCATCAATGAAGAGGCTATCAGGCTGGCGTTGCACAGACGACACATGGATGGGAATCTCCGGGGCATGGCAATCACGAGTCGACTCTCGCCCCTTCTTGTCGACCCGTATTAGTTTTCCGACGGCTCATCAGACGCTCGGGTGCCTTTCTTCGGACAACGAACCCTAAGATGACCCATCTCTCCGCAGCTCCAGCAAAGGGGTCCCTTCTTTCTCGTCTCCTACTGTATGAGTCGTCGCACCATGTTGCAACATCAGAATCAATGCGGTTGCTTTGTCTGCCATTCCCCAACCATTAGCGACGGCTGCGACTTCAAATTGCTTCAGGTATGTTTTCCCATCGCAACAGGGCAGTTTCATATGCAAGCCGGATGTTGCGGGCCTCACTGGGGCAGTATCTCGGGAAGGAGCAACCTGTGGGGTAGCAACTAGCGATAAGGTAGACTGATTTACCGCAAGAGGAGAGGAGAAGCTAGCAGATTTAGAGGGAGTTGGTTGGCCTTGGCCACTTAGTAACTTGGTAACTTGTTTCTGCAGCTCCAGTACGTCACCTTAAAATCTGGTTACCTTTCTCTCCATTTCCTCCTGAATATCTCTGTTTTTCTCTGTCAACTTGTCATGGCTCGCTTTCAGCTCTTCCTTAAGTACTTCCTGCGGCCTTTCTGCCTGCTTTTGGCCGGCTTTCAATTCTTCCTCTCGTGCTTTTCTTGCGCGGCTTTCGATTTTTCCTTAAGTACCTCTTTAAGATCCTCTTGCTCGGCTTTGAATTTTTCTTGCGCTTTTTCTGCCTTCTCTTGGCCAACTTGCATCAGCTGGAAAAGTTGGCTTAATTGAGCCTCCATTTTGCCGCTCTGGGATCTTGTCACAGACATCCACAACACACACTTAAATTTATTTATGGGTACTTGTTAATCAATTTATTATAGCCCCTGGTACAACCCGACACCTGACGCCACTGTTACGATTTACGTTCTCGGGGCTATTTAAAAATTATACGACGCTTTTTGAATTAAACATTTATTTACAACGATTTATCTTAACTTTTTACAAAGCAACTATTAAACGCGGAACACAAATTATTTATTAACTACAGGCACTATTTCTAACAACGATACACTTATCTATTTATATTGCACGACTTAACATTCATTATTTATATGGTTATATTTATTTTACGCGCTTTATTTATATCGCTAGAGTTATGTACACAAGGGTCTATTTATATTGCATCTTTACGCGCTTCGAGTTGGATGAGAACTGCATTTTCGCTGCCCTTATTTATATCGCTGGGTGATTCATTGCAAAAGCGTCTCGACCCTTCTGGCAACGCTGATGTGTCACGCGTATTAATCACCGAGGCCGCTGACTCACCCGTCACACCTGGCTCCAAGGTCGTTTCTCGAAGTTCTGGAATGTTGTGATGCGATCCGGCCCGAAGGTCGTTACACTTTCTGGAATGATCTGGAATGTTCTGACGAGATCCGGCCCGAAGGTCGTTACAATATTTACATAAGTAAGGAACAAGTAAATGTGAAATAACCAGAAACAAAGTTAAAGTAAAAATAATTATTTACAGAGCTACTCTCCAAACTTATTTCTCGGCGAAAATGGTTATTAAATGATCCATATTTGGCTTATTATTTAATTTTTTTTAATTTCTTCCTTTTCGATAGATATAATGGCTAAATCCGATAACCGTTTTTGTGTCATCGTACTTCTTAAGTAGTTTTTGATAAGTTTTTAATTTTGAAATGGCTCTTTCTGTTATTGTTACCGTAACGGGAATTTTCAAAAGCATCATACAAGCAGTTATTACCTCGGGAAAGTCTGAAGCCGTACTATTAAATTTTATTAATAGTAATTCTGTTAATTCTTTAATTGCATGAATCTGTTCAGGAGACTGCGGCTGGACGGCTTCGCCGGGGTCGAGCGCATTCTATTCGTGATTGGAAGAGGTGGGGGGGATTTTAAATGTGCCCTCTTTGCACAAAAGTTTCCAGAATAAATTTATATGATACCTACATATATTTTTCTTGAGCTTGGGTTCTGATGGGCCTCCTTCGTGGGCCCTGTATCATTGATACGGCAGATATAGCAGTAGCTACGTCCCTGCATCATATAACCATATTCCTTACTAATGTTTGTTAAACTGTTTAAAAAATGCACTGAAACGGCCCAATTCGTGCCACCTGTATTTACCTATTTCATACCTTTTATTATGTACCCAATTAGTGATAAAACTCAGCAGTATGTGTTCTTATGTTTATTTACGTATCATCGCATCATAAGTAAGAAATACTATGTGAGTGACCGCGAACTCTAGAGTCTCAAGTGCGAACACACCAGTAAAACGTGAGAGAATGTGCTAACAATGCAATGTAATTCAGGGAACCAGGGGCTTCGGATTTGGAACGGCGCTGGATCCAGCAAGTAAACTTATTGGCGCCCAAGTAGGCGAACTTGGCAAATCGGCTGATTCGCGCTCAAGTGGGTGAACATCGCGGATCGCCTGGTGCGCTCCTAAATTAATAAAGAGTTCGGGTCGACCTTTAAAAGGGCCGTTAAGGTTCTACGAGTGCAAACCACAGAAGAAGGACATCGTTAGCCGAGCCCTAGGTACAAGCTATTTAAGTAAAGCAGCCAAGAAGCGAGACGGTGGTGTTCCAGTCCGACATCGCTAGAAGCGGCGATTTCGACCTAAAGAAGCCATCCAATGTGGTCCCCGTTCTTTGATGAACGTATACAACGTTAGTTCCTGCTTGTAACCGCGCGACGAAATAAGAAAGCAGTTAGCAATTGTAGTAAATAATTACGCAACTTCTAGCAAGGTGCTCGCTGTCTGATAACGGGGAAGTACCAGCAGCGCATCACGTCATATACTAAGTCGGCAGATCGAGTTTCCATGCATCGAGGCACTATAAAGAAACGACAACATCGGGTTCAACTTATTGGTGATCGTAGCTATTTCATACTTCGCGTTTGTGAACTTTGTATTCGCACAGTTAATTGAACTTTAAGCATTTAATTAATATATTTTCTCATGCGCAGTGCGCCATTGTTTTATGTATTTGCTTCTATGTATTTGTGTCTTTATCATTTTCTCACAGATTATATGTATTCATATAAACTGTTGGGTTTTTATTACCATTAGTGTTTGCATTCGTAAGTACAACATTTCAGGTGTTAACGGGCTGACTCCAACAATAGTAGTTTACCCTGAGCTGCACTGACGATGTAAATAGAGCTTTATAGCTCACCAACTGGATAAGCTAGCGAACCAGGGCAATGTAACGTATGATTCAGTAAGTGTAGGGCTAGGCAAAAGGTCGTATTACATCACTTAAAATTTTGCCTAAACACCTGCTATTCACTCATCCTCCATTATTTCGCCATGAAAATCGTTATCAGCATTATTTCCCATATGTTTTCTCCAATCATCCAAACTAAGTTTTTCGCAATGTCTACAAAAATTTTGTACATTTGGAAATGGTCTCAAGCCATAAAGTCTCAACCTTACCCTTGTATGAAGATTGAGAATTGATGTGCTTGTTATAATACGATTTACAAAACCCCCATGCCATTTCAATAGGATTATATTGACAATGAGATGGGGATAATCTAAGAATGTCATGTCCGTGTTCCCGCAATTTCTCATCTACCAAATATTGACGTTATCCATTAATCCGAAAACGTTTTACTAAATTTCAAATTTGTTTCTTCCTAAATTTTTGATCAAATTCAATACTATAGTTACGTAACCATTCTTACATTTGGCCCCTTTTACTAGAAAATGTGGGTAATTTGTCCAACTGCACTAAATGATAAGATGAATTGTCCACCACCACACATTTTGGCAAATTAGTCGTTGCAGGTCTTTTCGGAACATGAAATTTGTAAAAACACCAGTTTTGTTACGTTTGCCAGAGGATGCTGTTAGTAAATTTTCACTTTTTGTTTTTAACATATCTTCGAAAGTGTTTCGGCGCACCTAGAAAAATTTCAAATTATAGTAACAATAATAGACCAAAAGCCCATAACACCTGAATTACTAGTCACAGCGGCGTAACTAAGATTTTGCTCTGGGGGGTGTTCTGGGAGAGTGATCAACCTTACAATAAAAATTTTAAAAAATGAGTTTACCATAAAGTATAGTTGATTTCATTTCTACGGGACTTGCGGTAGGCCTTGATTTAACTTCTTGGCAGTATAGACCACCTAGTTACATTTAAGAAATTATTTTTTGCATATTATTTGCTTATTAACCAAAAGAAGTCAGAAAAAATGATTTGCTAAATAACTTAACTTTCTTGTAAAACAAAATTGCCAGATAATGCCTGTCCTGTCTTTGCAATAACTCTAACCCACGACCTGCTGAATTGTTTGACAAACGTCACATTTGTCACACAATTCAGCAGGCCGTGCTCTAACCTATGCAAATGTAAATGTCTTTTTGAGTGTAAAAAAATGTTAAATCACGACCAAGTCATATAGAAATGAAAGCAACTATACTGTTTATTTGTAAACAATAAAATCATTACAATTGCAATGCAACTTATAGTAGTAATTCAAGTTTTCTTGGTTTTTTTGCTAACTCGTTTATAATTTTATCTACGTTCACCTGCAGTTCTCTGTGAATGGAGAACATTGCCAATCCATTCAGCCTATACTGCGATTTCGGAGGTAAGTCTTAATTATTTTTAAGGTGGAGAATACTCTTTTAGCTGTTTCAGTTGACACAGGAATCGTTGCAAGGATTTGCAGCAACTTGAATATGTTTGGAAACATGTCCGTATTGCACGTAGCTAGCGCACCCACTGCTGTCTTATATGGAAGATTTTGTAAATTTTGGCATTTCCGGTATAATTTAAACTCACCAATCACGTCCTAAGCAGGTTCGTTGAAATCGGATTTTAAAAATGGTCGAGTCCGAATTCCGAATGTAAGAATTGATATTCAATTATACATTACAAAATGTAATTTTAGATTTTTTGTTTAAGACGAATTTTAGTTATTTCTAAAGCCTCTGGGTGGTGTTCCGACACCCATATCAACCCCCATAGTTACGCCACTGACTAGTCATAGCGGCAAGCTTGGTATGTAGTAAACCGTTTTATATTGCTCAAGTAAGTTGTAAAAACGCAAGTATGGCAGCCGAACTGCGGTTACAAATATTAACGGCGGCTTTTGAAAATTGTTAATAAAATTAAATATTTTTTAAAAGCGGCAACGCTAATTTTTGTTGTAATTCATAGACAAGGTCCCTAAACCGCAGACGTAAATTATGTGCCATACTGATAAGTAGGGTATAGGGGGTCGCCATACTAGGTCAAAATGGTAATTTCTTCGTTGCAAAAAAAATAATAACAACAAGCTTCAATTTTTTTTACTACTTCTACAAACACGAATTATCCAAAAACATAATTGCCATAAAATCGTACATGTTTGTACCACTATGGTTACCGACATAACCATCCAAATGGTATGACGATTATATTTTTGGATAATTGGTGTTTAAATGAAGTAATAAACCGAAATTGAAGCTTGACGCTATTATTTTTTTTCGACGAAAAAATTACCTGTTTGGACTAGTATGGCGGCTCCCTATACCCTTCTTATCAGTATGGCACATAATTTTCGTCTGGGGTTTATGGACCTTGTCTATCGATTACAACAAAAATTAGCCTTGCCGCTTTTAAAAAATATATTTGATTTCATTAACGATTTTCAAAAGCCGCCGTTAATATTTGTAACCGCAGTTCGGCTGCCATACTTATGTTTTTGACACTTACGTGGGCAATATAAAAAGGTTTACTACCTACCGAGTGTGCCGCTATGTCTAGTAATTCAGGTGTTAGGGGCTCTTGGTCTATAATGCATCATTTTAACGTAAAGCAAATATATTCTCTAGTCTCGACATCAACTCGTGTTCTTTTAAATCTGGTCTGTCCTTTTTAAATTGGAAGTAGCATCGTTTAATGGAAATTCTTTGTTGTAAAAAAATTATTTTTCTCCATGCCCATCTAGTAAGTTACACTTACTTTGACATATCCAGGTAAGTTGATTTTACTGTCTGTTTACTGGTTGTCATAACATTAGGGAAGTAAGTACCTACTCTCCAAGGGCAGTAAGTAAATTGCGTGATATTACAGTAATTTTAGTTTTGTAAGTAATCTGAACGGGTTTGAACTTAACTGATCCTAACCTACTTGAAATTTAAAAACTTGTTAAGATAAATAGGGTTAGGATATAACAGTAAATTAAAAATATCAATATAATAAACGAGAACGATCCAGACGTGTGTGTCACGACAATTGTGGATGCGATGTCCCCCATTTGCTTTTGCATGCAATTCGCCGTCGCCTCGATTTCGCGACCGGGGCGTAGTCCCGAGGGCCCCCTTGGAGAGGGACGAAGCCTCGAAGGCCCCCTTGGAGAAGGGCAAAGCCCCAAGGGTTCCCTTGAAGAGGGGCAGAGCCCCGAGGGTTCCTTGGAGAAGAGCGGAGCTCCGAGAGCCCTTTGGAGAGGGGCGGATCCTCGAGGGCCCTCTTGAAGAGGAGCGGATCCCCGAGGGCTTCCTTGGAAAGGGGCGAAGCCCCGAGGGCCTCCTTGGAGAAGGGCGGAGCCCCAAGAGCCCCCTTGAAGAGGGGCGGTGCTCCGGGGGTCCCTTGGAGAAGAGAGGAGCCCCGAGAGCTTCTTGGAGAGGGGCGGATCCTTGAGGGCCCTCTTGGAGAGGAACGGAGCCCCGAGGGCCCCCTTGGAGAGGAGCTGAGCCCCAGGGGCCCCTTGGAGAGGGGTGGAGCCCCAAGGGCTCCTTTGGAGATAGGCGGAGCACCGAGGGCCCTCTTCTTTGGTCAGGTGGACGGCAGAGGGAGGCAGGGGCTGAGTGTGTAACAGAACGGAATGGCCCAACGTAATAAGTCTAAAATGGTGGTAAATTGATTAGGATAGACCGCGCAATAGCGCGCGCAGCCCCGTTTATATATATACAGTGCGAACGTTGGCTGTGGAATGCTCTAAATAAAAAATTCCCCAATCCTCTGCGGTCAAAATCCAAGGAGAATCAGATTCCATAGAAAAAAGTGGTGGCTGCCATTTAAAAAAAATGGCGATGACGTCATTACGGAAAAAGGTGGGGGTACAAAAATTGACAACTATCAGAAAATATGCGTGTTCAAAAAAAAGGTCGCCATGTCCGAGGATTTTGGCCGCAGATGATCGGGGAATTTTTTTATTTGGAGCGTTCCACAGCCAACGTTCGCACTGTATAATAATGAAACAAACAAAAATTTATAAACATGCTTATACTGTAATATGTTATATTTTATTCAAATTTTTGTTGGGCATGGAGAAAAATATTATAAGCATGCTCGGGAAGTAACTATCTATAACCAGTCTCGAACTTTGCCAGCCCGAGCGAGCGAGGACTGGCAAACTCGTTCTCGACTGGTAAAAGCTACTTACTTCCCTTGATGCTTAAATAACTATTGGGCATTTTGATTTTTTTTACGAAAATTAATTTTTCGACAGTTGTGCAGGGAAACTCACTATCCTTCATTAATAAAGAATAGTATATTACTTTACAAAGGATGTAGGTAAGATTTACACTACCGAGGACCGTTTGCCTGAGTGAGCGCAGCAAACGAGGGTAGCAAGGTGCGAAGTAGTGTAAATCTTCCTACATCCTGTGTAAAGTACATATTTTTTTTTACTACCAATATTTCCTTATGTAAAATAAATGGTAATAGCGTAAAATTATTACATTTTCTATATTATAGTACTCTATTTCAAAGCTTGGGTCGTTGTTAGAGTGCCGTGACGTTTTGTTTGACAGTTATAAACTCACTGTGAAAAATGCGTGAATACGATTGCGAGTGCTGCTTTGTGAGCTTTGTGCTTGTATTCTGATTAAAAATGGATATAAAATAATAGTACGAGCGATAATGATTTTCTTCATGTTAATCAAATGGCAAACACGGCATTTCGTTAGTTATAGTAAATGCGGGACGTAAGTCAGACAGTGGATCACTTGCAAGAAGGGTAGTATAAAAATAATTTATTGAGAAATGAGCACGTTCTCATAAAAGATTGCTCGTTTTCAAATTGCAGTGTTTCATTTAATTTTTGTCAAATTTCTTAAGTAATTTATTTTAAATTTGTAAAAATTTTTTTTAATAAAAAATTATAACCTTGCATTTCTGTTATTACTGTCCATTATTTTCCTAGAAATGTAAGTGACACTATTAAGTTCCGTCGTCAAGGGTAACTAGTACACAAATGTTATCAGCCACTTACAATCCCTGTAGCTATGGATGGAAGGCCTACTTACATTGCCGGTAGCGGAAAATAGTATATTACTTTACAAGGGATGTGGTAAAATTTACACTACCGAGGACCGTCTGATGCCCGAATGAGAGAAGCGAACGGGGGTAGCAAGGTGCGATTTAGTGTAAATCTTCCTACATAATTTGTAAAGCACATACTTTTTTTCATTACCAATATTTCCTTATGTAAAGTAAATAGCAATACCTAGCGTAAAATTATTAAATTTTCTAAATTATAGTAGCCTTCTAGCGCTGTGGCGTTTTGTTTGACAGTTATAAACACACTGTGAAAAAATCTTGGAAAAATGCGTGAATACGATTACGAGTGCTGTTGTGTGAGCTTTGTGATTATATTCTGATTAAAAATGATTAATAGTAAGAACGATAATGGTTTTCTTTGTGTTAATCAAGTGGCAGACATGGCATCTTGTTAGTTGTAATACATGCGGGATGTAAATTCGCAATCATTTTGTAATATATTATTTTCATGACATGACAGCAGCTGGGAACTAGATGATCACTGAAACTAGCCGGTAAATTATTACATACCCCGTAAAATATTACATACCTAAAGAGTAGGTTGACAGTTATTATATTTTTTTTTTTCGTTGTAACAAAAACATTTGCGCCATCAGGATATTTATTATTCAGAATTCAATTGTAGTTATTTTTAAAATTAGATGATTGCGAATAAAATAGTATCGCCTCTCGGTAAACTATACTTCTCTCGACAGGAATGGAATTTTTTCCGCCTCGGTATGTAATATACTATACTTCTCTAGGAAGGTAAGTACATTGTCATGGAAACTGTAACAATTTTTGTAAATATTTTCTACATCCCTCAAATCTGGCAGTGGTAAGTATCACTTACAAAGAAGGTAGTGAAAGAAAATATTTTTTCTTACGACTGCTTCTAAAATCAAGCTTTCCGCCTTGTTGACGTACGTCAAAAATTGATTGTTTTGAATCAGTTCATCGCGGCAGCCGTCATACGTAAGTATATAATCGTGAATCGTAATACATAGTAACATACATAAATTTTATATAAGCATTCATGATTATATACCTAAGTTGGCTAGTGGTCGGCTATTTGAAAACGTCAAAGTTGACAGCTGTCACTGTGAATTTGATTTAAACCTTTTTTCGCGATTTAAAGTTACTTGTGCTTTGTCAAGAAAAATAAGAAATGGGCGATAAAATATCCAATTCTAATGTAAAAATTTGCACGTCGCTGGAAATTTTAGAAATGGCCAAAAACACCAGTTTAAACCTATTTTCGAAAATTTTACAGTCGTAGGAAAAATTTTGTATGCAACACGAGCGAAAAATGCATTAGGCGCTCGTTCGAGTTTTTTCGGACCTCGCTTCGCTCGGCCCGAAACTTTCGAACTCACGCCTAATGCATCATTTTTCGCTCTAGGTACATAAATAACTATTATGCACTTGATAAATCATTTAATTTCTTACGAATATTAAAATAATAAATCTGCCAATGCGGTGGCAAGAAAATGTCGAACTGACGCTGACAGAAAAACAAAGTTGCATCCGCTATATCACCGAATCAGTTAGTCCAACAAGAAAAGAAAAAAATATAGCCAACTCTGTGCCAAAGAGGTCGGGAACGGATTATATGTAAGTATTCTTAAAACGTAAGTACCAAAAAATCATGTGATCTGTAGATTGCAACGAGATTGAGTGTACCACAACCACAAGAACACCTCATAGGACAACTCGCAGCCGCTTGGTGTGCAGGCATCTATTAGCTACCCTGCAATGGAAAAAAACGTAATTTTGAATTTGATAAAGATGAGATTCTGGTTCATACACACAACCAAACTTATATGGAATCACCCAATATTTCCGATGTTATTCAGTATTTCTGACAAATTCCGTATAGAAAGTGAGAAGGACTTTATTATAACGTAGTTTATTAAATTACAAGGAGAAAAAATTACAATAAAGATTTAAGATGAACAAAAACAATAAAAATGCGAAAACTAAAGATGTACGTAGTTGGTTAAACAAAAGTTAGATACCTTTTTTCGGACATGTTTTTCACTTTAATAGTCAGTGTTACCACCTCTAGCCCCAATACAAGCTGCAATTCGACGAGGAATGCTTCTAATCAACGTGTCAACTTGTTCCTGACGTACGTTTGCCCATTCCTCTTGGGCGGCTGGAATGAGCTGTTCCACATTTCCTGGAGCATTTCTTCTAGCCCTAATCCCTTTTTTGACACAGTCCCACACATGCTCAATGGGATTCAGGTCTGGTGAAGAGGCAGGCCATTCTAGAACCGTCACAGCTTCTCTTTCTAGAAATTCTGTAGCAACTCGGCTGGTATGTACAGGGGCATTATCATGCATAAAGACGAAATTGTCTCCCACTGCACCTCTCCACAGCCTAACTATTGGTTCTAGCACCAAATCAACGTACCTAGGACCTGTTAAAGTCTGGCGTAGTGGAACCAAAAGAATTTTATCTCCTATCATGATACTTCCCCAGAACATTACCGTTCTTCCTTTGTATTTTGGGACAGATCAATTGTTATCACGACATACGTGATGGACAACTTCAAAAACCTTTGTTATTTTCAACAAAACACTTTCGTTATCTTTATCTCTTATCTGCATGAAAAATTTTCATACATTTCGCAATATTAGTAAGAAATACTAAGTGATTCCATATAAGTTTGGTTGTGATCCAAATTTGAGATAATATTAGAACTATAACCGAGCAGCCGCAACAGGTTCATTAATATGTCTGCCTGTTTCCTCCCGCAGCAGTATTACTGTTTTCCGCTTGCGATTAACTGCAGTTTAGAAAATGAATGTTGATTAAAAAAATACAAGAATTTTAATGTTGCTAAGTTACCAGGCCTTAGAAGAAAATCTGCTCCTCCTCTTAACGCATTTGTGAGACAATGAAACAAAATTGAGAGTTTTTTTCGAATTTCAGGTAATCACTTTAACTATGTATTGGAGCTTATAGAAAGTGCTCTTATAGTAATTAATAAGTTTATTCACAAGAATTATATTTTGTTAAAGACGGTACATGTTGAAATAATTGGTATAGCCATAACCGTAAAGTACAAACTATGAGATACCTGCCAAAAGTTATTATCTAGTTCTATTTTCTTGATTTTATCAATTTAAAATATATTATTTAAGAACAAGACTCACACACACACTGGCGGCTGAACGTACGCGAACGAATTTTGGTAGCAGGTAGGAAAACAGACCGGATTAAATGCATTGTAGGATATGTCTTAAAGCAGTCGTTAGCGTCTAGTGAATATGGAGGAAAACGCTGCTTAACAAACGACTTCCGGGACTGAACCGTGTCATCTAATATTGATAGATAAAATATTTGTTTATTTAGAGGAATCGTTTATATTTAGGGATTCAACAGTATCAATGTTCAAAATATCTAAATTGCGTACTACCGCCATTACTAGAGTGATTACATAAAGAAAAAAGTAGTGCAACTAATTACATTTATTTATCCCTCTCCAAATGGATTTCGTTTTTAATAGTCAACACACGCTCGCCCATGATCTATGGTGAGATATAGGCTTTACAAAGTCAACACACACTCTTTCCTTGGCCAGATTGAAGATACTTGTTCGCTGGAGAAAGATATCCGTGTACTTACATCTTCCTTACGTTGTCATGATTATCTCTTCCACCTCGCATTCTAAGTAGTAATTCTTTAACATCATTTACTTGTAGATGCTCTCGCTCTTTCACTCTTTGGCTAGTTTGGGGATTGCTATAACCTTTTAAAATTAAAATATTCGTCAATTATATTTAGATAATCGAAAACCTAAAACTTTTACATAATTTTTACATACAAATAATAATTCATTTTAATCCGTTCTAAATGGATGATTTATGATTATTAAGGTCATTTCAATCATTATATTTTATTTTCTCCAGCGTTTTCAAACAAGAATACCTTTTTTACAAGAACAGTTTGTCGCCGTTGAATGCTCTAATACGCAATTGCACTAGAATAACCTGACAACAATCGTGCAACATTTCAATGTAAGCCGGATGGAAAGCTGTGAATACCCAAAACAGTACCGTAACCAACAGCTAAGCTACTCCGGCGAAGGGGGTGAGTTTACACTAAAATGTCCAAAACAAATAGGGGACCATCAACTTGATTGTTCAACAACTCGTGAAAGTTGGAAGATTTCCCAGTGTTATGGTAATCGCAACCTACAACGAATGAGAGATCTCAAAATTTAAATTAGACTCAAGCTCCTTGATAAGTTAAAACCTATTAAAGCAAATACAAGACATAAATGCTACGAAATTCAAGTGACATTTTTTTTCAATTTATAAGGTAAATAATATATACAGTGATCGCAAAAAAGTTGTCATCAAATGAGAAAAATGTTATTTCCAGTTATTTAAAAAATGGCTAATCGCCCAGCTCGAACGCCATTTTAGTTAATTAAAACTTAATTTACGCATTCTTCCACGGCGTAAAGCACGTTAAAAATCTAAGCGTTTTATCTTTATCTGAACGCTCGAACGGCGATAAGTGACGGCACCGCGGACCGACGCAGGTACACCGCCGCGCACTCGATGAAAAAGTCTCCTACTCCAAGAAACTGAATCAATCCGCTGATTACGCTAGCTAAGGCTATATAAAGAGAAAACAAAGCCATTGTAACACAGCATTTTCCTGGACCTTTCTCTTCACTTAGCCCTGCTCGTCAGGAGGGCTATTGGGATCTTCGACAAGCCTCCTGCCGAATAACCCGCCAGTTTTGTCCGTCAGAAGGGCGCTTTTTATGCTCTTCGATTGAACTACTGAAAATAATTCCCTAAGTCCCATTCGCTCGGAGGACGCTTGGGCCTATATCTGGGCCTACGATATTAAAACCACTATTTGCATCCCTAACGACATAACACAAGCGCAGCGCAAAGCTCGCATCTTGAGGACCAGCCCGTATTTATCCTCAAACGAAAGGCCGCATCGGAGCACAGCCGGCGCTCGCTATTTCGTCCAAATTCAATTCTTATACCGCTCTACAGCGATCGCAGTCCGCTAAGCCCGGCATTAATTTAAAGACACTCGCTTACCTGGACGCTGCCTCCTTTCACGAAGGCCCCGTCGAATAGCTTGCCACTGTAAATAAGGATAACCTCGAAACAGCCGCTTAATGCTATTGTCCATTCGACACACGTGGGAAACACATTAACACGACCAGCAACAGTAGTTCAAATGGACGCCGAGACACAAGACCGACTATGAACCGAGGGTGTTTCAAAAATCGCTAGCACCGCCTTGTGACAACAGACCGCTACGCTAGCCGAAAAGTACCAGATTTATTTTTAGTATAAACGTTGTTACATTTTATTTTGTTTTTACGAATTAAATATAATTTTATGTATTAATAGTTAACGAAATCTAACGCTTAAAAATTTATTTTGAGTGCTTTACTGTATTACAAAACTTGAGTGTAAGCATGATACCTTTGGCACTCTGAGCTGCTTGGAGCCAGTATCAGCCTAGCAAGTTGTAAAAATCTCATTAATCTTCTAAAATAAATTAAAATAGCCAGTACAGGCTACAATAAAAACCCCGGAAATCGGAGGTGATTGAAAAAAATTACAACTGGGCCAAATATAAGTTGTCAGGTGACATCCTTTTTATCTGTCAGAGTTTACATTTTTTGAAAATAATTGCGAAAAATGCATTTACTAGCCCAGATAAAAAATATTACCAAAGAAGTTGTTTAAAATACGATTTCCTATCTAAATACAACATCCTGTCTCAAATTTCTTAAAAAGTCCTAAATTTATAGAACATGGAAACTGAATAAAGAAAAATCTTATCATTTAGACAACTATAAAAGAACATTTACAGGGCACGTTTCACGCTGGCGAAGTTAAGGGCGAAACACTCCAAGGGCTCTTTTTTATTTACGGTACGGAGTGAAAGTCGTTCGTTTCTTGGGTTACCGAAGCTCGTTCATATGAGACTCATGCACATGAGGGTTCTACACTTGCCTCATCGTCAGAAGCTCTCCTGCAGTTCCGCTGCTCAAACTGGGAGCATGGTCGCCTGACTTCCTCGCGACTCTATTTGTTAGGATTTTTAATGCGTGTGTTTGCTACCTGGGAGAATGCACTACATAAGGTCTATCTCGATCCATTCTGTTTAGCCTTCTGGGTCGAGATCACCTACGGTGGGAACCGCTTTTAATGTTATTTTGTTGTTGCGTTAACTTGTTTTACATTCAGTAAACCTTAAATTGCACTCGTAATTTAATAAATTTTGTGTAGAAATAGCACTTACCTAAGCAGCACAAATCTATTTAGTTAATTCAGATTTATATGCGTTTGTTTACATTGTAACTTGTAATGTGTCAAACTAAAACCCCAAGCGGAAGTTTCTCACGTACCGCTCACGTGAATTGTAATTGTAATTTGGATTTGTGAGGCAACTCCGCATGAAAACGTAAGTTGATTTCGGCTTTCACGTCAGATTAGTGAACAAGAACTCAGTTAAATCGAACTTATGATTAATCCCGCACTTGGAAGAATTTGCTTAAATACTTAATATTATGCTACACATTGAAACTGCTGAGATTTAAATCAACTACAAGTTGTATTCCGGGTTATGAAGCGCCTTATAATCAGAAAGAAGATCTTGAGTTTGTGAGAGCGATTTTGATAATTACTGTCAGCATCTGAATCCTCTTGCATTAGTGGGTTTACGTCAATTCAGCTCGACACCCAAAATTTAATCTGTAATAATTTTGTCGTAATTATACGTGCTACCGATAACTTTCTGGTAATGCAAATTTCCAATTTGACAGTCAATTTGTAATTTCTTTATTTACATTAAGCATTCTTACATCAATTAATAAAATTATATATAAATATTACATTCACACGTTAATTAATTAAATTATGTGTAAATATCTTGATAAGTTTCTAAACTACTCTCTGATATTTTACCTGTGTTATTTACGCTGATTACATCTCGTTTGCTGCGTTTGTTTGTTTATTTTTATTGTTGTGTTTGTACTACCCTGGCCGTTACCTCTATTGTCTTTCAGGATTGGTTAGTAGTACCTATCGTCATGTGTCATGTATCTTTTTGATTAGTAAAGTGCCGGGTTACCTGCTACTTGAAGCCCCCAAGACTAGAATCTTTTGTTTGACTAAAGACCAGCTCCGACTGAGAAGTCGGTTGCCTTTGCTTTTCTCATTTTACAGTCACAGCTCGGCAGCGGCAGATAAAGTTATTATCTCCGCTGACAAGATAAAGTATTTTTTTTCGGATCTTGTTTACAATGTTGTAAATAATTTGTTAGACACGTTTGAAGAAAAAAATACTATACGTTATTCGGAGCAAAAGTATCTTTATGTGGTTCGGCTGTACTTATCTGCCGAGCTTGCGAGCCAGACCATCCAGCCACGCCACATAAAGTATAACTTTTTTTTTCCTAATAACACAATATACTATTAAGTAAACAACTGCCAAATTGTGACATTTTACAAGATTGTCTGAAATCTAGTATTACGTGACTGTATAAAATAATTGAGTTGACAGTGGTGGTAATAATTAGAGTTCCCACGGCCTGCTGAATTGTGTGACAAATGTCACTTTATAGAGAAAACGCCAAGTTTGGCCGTTTGGCGCCACATACCCAGGATAACAATTAAATGACAACGGCTCTCAAGACTAATTCGTGTTTAGAAATGATTTGTTAAATGCAGTATCAGTTAGATAAAGACCTATTGTTATGAGTGTAATATAAATTTGAATGGTGTAGTCTATTATTTAGTGTCGTGTAAGTACCTTAGAGATCTATTGTTTTAATATTTTTCTTGAGAGAGATGTAGAACTCCAAGAATTCGTAGTTGAAGACGGATTCATATTTTCAGGCAGGTATGTTTTGGATAGCTCACACATTTGCTTTAAAATAGCATATGATATGCAGATAATCGTATTTCGTACAAATTTGGAAGATGTTCTATGTGGTAATGGTAATGAAGTATTTTATTCTGTGTGTTATTGCAAGGTTGTAAGTTTATGTGTAATTCATTGTAAAACACACTTGGCTCAACTCTTATAATACCTATTTAGAAACTCTATATAGTAATAATTAGAGTGCTGTATTAACCAGGCAAGCTTATCCCACTAGATTTTGTGTCACAGGGATTTTAGCGCCAAGCCAAGTCTATCAACCAAGCAAGACTAGAAAACGTTGGAGTACATACTACTCGATCCAGACGAACAATGCATGCATTATAATTACAGTCTTCATCCAAGTGTGGTTATTTAAATCTATACAGTGTGTAGGTGTTGTTCTGTGCTGTCAACTGTATCTGTCAGTTCTATTGAGTTCTGTCACTCGTCACTGTTGTTTGAACTAAGGTACTATTAAAGTTCTCTAATTTGAACCACGTGCGTGTTAGTTAACAGTGTTTTTGTTTCGATTTGTTTCTGCTTTCTTTTTATTTGTTTAAAAACCAATATTTTTCAAGACGGATTAAATTAAATCACATGATCGTTGTTTTTCCGACTTACCGTATGCTATTTGAAAGTAACTAGAATTTGAATTTGCCGCCACTTTCAGTAACTCAAAATGGCGGATAAGCTTGCTCGTATAAATGTAGTACCTTAGTAATAATGAATTAAAGATAAACAGCCGAAAAATAATAGCTCCAACGAGTATAATAAATATTATACACCAAGTGAATTAAACATATGTTTATTCACGAAAAGATGTTGAGCTCACAAGCACGTAGTGCGAGTGAGATCGTATCTTTGAGTTAATAAATGTTAAATTCACGTGCCGTGTATATGTTTTTATTCAATTTTGACATTTTGTATAAAAAAATTAAAAATATTCAAATTAAGATTTTCCCATTCATCGTCGATTTGATCTATATTTTAGTCATTATATATTGCACACTACAAAGAAAAAGAATAATTAAATGTAAATATTTGTAGAAATAATAAAAATATGTTGATCTTAATTGAAACTTTTTAAGTTGTCTAGTGAATTAAACTGTTTTAATTCTCTAGTGAATTAAAACACTTTTATTTCACTTGTGAATCATAGACTCTTTATGAAGGTTGTTATGGAGTTAATAATGTCACTTTAAACTGTCAAAATTGAATAAAAATAATTGCCTGAAGCTGGTTTTCATGTATAAAACAAATAATAAACCAGTAGTAAACCATCAATATGAATGGAGTTTTACTTAAGAAAGTAATATCGGAAGGTATAAATTAAAGCACGAACCATTTGCATGGTTCAGCGATGCAGTTAGAAGTAGCCTTGCCATAGACAGGAAGATGTTTGTGGTGTTGGTAAAGTGAACAAAAAAAACAATTACCTAAAATCAGCACTCCTTATAATGGGCAATAAAAATACAACGAGAAAAGACTTAACTAATTAAATAGATTATAATTTGGTTTTGATTAATAGTAACCATAATTGAGGATATCCCATTCAACACGGTACAAGGTGTCACTTCGAATAATGGAAGAATATCATTTAACCAATTTTGCCGTGCGTCTAATGGCAATTTAATCAAATTATTATATAACGGTATGTTCTTCCGGGTTTTGCTGTGGTCGTCAATTTAAACTTGACGTTTCGCTACTTATGCTGTCAGCTTCTTCAGAAGTTTTGTTTAGAAAAGAAGAAGAACCTACTATTATGGACAACGGCCGTGAAAGCCTACATTCAAATTATTATATTACTCAAGTGTAAAAGCTCAACTCTGATGAAGTAGCCAATATTTATATAAGTAGTTTTTGAATAGCTACAAAAATATAAATTGAAAAATATATATTACAATAATTATAAGAGTTCGCCCATTATACCTATATAATAATCCGGAATATTCCCAAGGTCCCAACATTTCTACTCCCAGTCTATGCGCAGTAGCTACAGGTTGTTGATATTGGCGGTTACACAGCAGCGTTGCCAGAGCTGGTACAATTGTACGAATCTGGTACATTTTGAAACCGTTTGTACAAAAGTACTTTTTTAATATTTCTGGTACATTTTCATCCTCATTTATTAGACAAAACTCTCAAAAATAAATTAGCAGATCAACCAGCCAAATAGGAATTGGTAGACAAAATCCGGCGTCAATCTTATTTATTTCGTACAGTATCTTCATTTAATACCAAATCTCAAGGAAGGGGAAACTGCAAGTGAAGCAAGAGAATTATGCAATTTGTCAGAGAAGGTAAAAATAAATTAAAAGAATTAGAATTTTTCAACTTCTGGTTCGAATTAAATACTTTTAAAAACTCAGCTAATGAAAAGACATTTGGTAACTACGTGAATTTGCGTTTAATATTTTGTCATTGCCACACACCAGCGCTTCTGCTGAAAGAATTTTCTTGGTATTAAATTTAATAAAAACAAATACTAGAAATCGACTATTGCAATTGTTTATTAATGGCTAAATCTTTATTGGGCGAGACTCTTGTTTTGAGTGGAAGCCTTCTCAATCCTATTAAAAAAGATTATTCTTTATAAGTAAAATAGGTGTGTAATAGTAATTATAAATATTAAGATGTTTTTTGGTAACTTATAATCTTAAGCTGGTATGACACGATACTAATTTTTTGCGAAAATTTACGAATACATTTTCGCAGAAGTTTATTATCGTGTCATACCAGCTTTATAAATAAACATTAATACTACAAACACAGTGTTTAGTGTTATGTTTTTTTCCTTTAATTATTGTAATAATAACCTAAAATTATTAAAAACGTGGACGAAAAATATAAATATTAATATTTATCTTCTGAGATTAAAACTAAGTAATTTTTGGTATCTGTACAAACGTCCAAAATCTGGTACAATTTAAACTTTTAATTTGGTACAATTTTTTGAGGGCCTCTGGCAACACTGTTGCACGCATAGCCTCCTACGGAGGACAACGGCGGACAACTATAACCTTAAACTCAAACACGCTGCTTTCACGTTTGTGTGCCATTTGCTTTTGTTTTGAGCTTGCGTTATTAAACTAAACTGTAACAATTGTGATGGCAGAGTATCGCTACGATGGTTACAACTTTAGGGTATCGCCGTGGTGCAATAATATTGCAATCGTAAATGCAGAAATTAGTTATTTTCGAAAGACTGGCACAGGTAAGTCTTTGGTTTTACAAGGAGTTGTTATATTGAAGCGTTATTATATAGTACCTTTGTATATTTATTTATGTATACACGTATATAAGTCCCGTAAACACTAAAAAAGGCTATTTTTAAGGTGTTTGATCTGGATTACTAGCTGCGGCTTGGAAGAATCCAAAGAAACTTAGTGTATAAATTGGTACAAAATTATAGGCTGTGTGGTGCACAATTTAAAGAATCAGTGTTCTCCAGTCTGCTCAAAAATCGCCTGAAGAAAACAGCGATTCCAACATTGTTTGGTGATTTAAATTTAGGTTTCTACATATTCAATACTGTTATATATCGTTTACCATAATAAACAATTAGCAAATTGACTATCGATTTATCGTTTAATACAAAATAATTATAGGTGCCTTATGTCAAACACCACGGCCTTCATCAGCGTCAACGGCAACACTGTTCCCAACATTAACTCTCGAATCTATGGTTTGTTCTTCAGGTAATAACGAATAGTCATAAAATATTAATTATTGTTGATTGTTAATCACATAATATTTTGCATTTAAAACGAATGCAGTACCTACTATTCTTAGATCGTCTAATCCTGGAAATGTTTCTGCACGTTTCGAACCTCTATCATCAACATATACGGCCGAGGTTTGTAAACATTTGTATGTAAAGCCTGTATGACACGATGCTAGATTTTATGCAAAATGTACTTGTAAATTTTTATAAAAATATTAAGCATTGTTGCATACAGAAAATTGGCTGCTACATTTTGCGCTAAGTTTTCATGTACATTATTTAGAACGTGCTTCATCCGTGACACATGCCCCGCCCATCTCAGTTGCCCTTCTTCACAATGGTATGGAGGAGTTTAATGTTTAGCGTCTTTCTAATCTCTTCGTTTCTTATCTTATCTAGTCTAGTTTTATTTAGTATTTTTCTTAAGTACCTCATTTCCATGGTTTGTAGTTGAGATTTGAGTTTAGTTGTGAGGCATCATGTTTCTGACAAATATGTTAACACTGGAATGAATAAGCTTTTGTACACGGCCAGTTTAGTTTTTACACTTATTTGTGGTTTAGATAGGAATGGGCAGTTGATAGATATGAACAATTTCCCTGCTGCAGCTACTCTATTATTGATTTCGCTGTCTATTCGCCCATCTTGCCTGATAGTTGGTCCAAGATACTTGAACCTTTCAACCTGTTTAAGTTTATGGTTACCGATAAAGATTGCATGCGTTCGGAGTTCTTTGGCAATGACCATTGTTTCGGTTTCTTCATAGTTGATGATCAGGCCTCTGCTCTCAATTCCTTGTTTCCAGATGTTAAGGTTGTATTGCAGGTCTTTTTCATTTTTTGCTATCAGAACGGTGTCGTCAGCTTACAGTAATTCTGATATTTTTATTGGTTTTAATCTGTAGTTCCCAATTTTGAAGAGCTTTGTTCTTAATTTGCAGGCTTTAATAATGTCGTCCATTATCATGACAAAGAGAAATGGTGATAGGATGTCCCCTTGTTTTACTCCGGCATTTGTTGTAAAAACTTCCGATTCTTCATTGGCCGTTCGAACGTTGTTATATGCGTTTTTGTAGTAACTGGCTATTGCATCTGTCAGGCCTTGTGTTATATTTCTTTTTTTCCGAATGTTAAATATTTCTTACCAGAGAACTCTGTCAAATGCCTAATTTAAGTCTAGAAAACACAGGTAAACTTCTTTGTTATATTCTGTTGCTTTTTCTGAAATTTGTCGAAGTAGTTCCTCTATTCGGTCTGAAGCCACTTTGTGGTTCTTCCAGTTGATGCTCCATTTGTGCTCACAATCTGGTGTCCAGTATCCGAGAATAAGTTTTCCCGGCTACGCTGAGGAGCGAAATGCCTCTATAATTTTTGGGCTCCCTTGGGTCCCTTTCTTGAGTATGGGGATGATCACCGGCTTTTTCCAATCTGTTGGAATCGTTTTTGTTGTCCATTGTGCGTTCATAATTTTCAAGAGGTAGTTAGTGCCTACCTCTCCCATGTGTTTTAACATCTCCGGCGATATATTATCGTACCCGGCTGCTTTCCCGACTCTGATATTTTTAATTGCATTTTGTAACTCTGCTGCAGTAATTTCGGGATCGTTGTTTTGTGCCTGACAAGCTCTGTCTACCGTGGCTGCCTCGGAATTCTTACCGTTTTTCTCACTTTTGATGTTTAACAGTTTGCTGAAGTGTTCTCTCCACCTAGACATGATTTCGTCTGTTCTTGTCAGAAAGAAGCCTTCCTTGGAGTTGATACATTTTAGGGGTGGGTCTCTTATTTCTTAAACTTTTAAGCGTCTTGTAGAATAATTTTTGGTTCTCTCTGCTGTTTTGCTGCATATAGTGTCCGAATTCCTCCCATGATCGACGTTTAGCTTCTTTTATTGCTGACTTGACTTTATTCCTACGTACTTTGTAATTATCGCAGTCTTCCCTGCTGTTAGTGTTGAGATATTTCTGTCATGCACCATGGAGTTTGCTTTTTGTTCTGCCCGGTCGTTCCTAATCCGCACACTTCCGTGGCCGCTTTCAAAATTGTATTTTTAAATAGATTCCAGGCTGTTTCCACACTTTGTTGTTGTGTTATATTGATAGCAGTTAGTTTGGAGTTGACAAGTTTAGTAAATAATTTTTGGTCATCTGGGTTTTTCAGTTTATGGGTTTGTATCACCTTTTTGATGCGTTTTTGGTTCTCACTTGGTGACTTCTGTACGTTTGATGCCTTTTTTTGGAGCAATACGAGATAGTGATCGCTTCCTATTTCTGGACCCCTTCTTACTCTGCAATCGCTGATGTTTTTTAATTGTGTGCGCTCTGTTATGAAATAATCTATTATCGATTTTTCGTTCCTCCTTCGTGTATGGCTTTATGTTGGAATTTTGTGTTTGCAATTATAAGATTGTTTGCTATGTAGCATCTTAGTAGCCTTTTCCCGGTTTCATTAATGGCATTCTCTCCGTTGTGTTCTATTACGTGCGCCCAATCCTTCGGTTTATTACCCACTCTTGTGTTGAAATCCCCACAGATGATTATCTCTATTATTTGCTGCAATTGTTCGTAGAAGTATATTTAATTTGTATAAATTTATTCGCAATGGATTTCACTTCTACGGCTTCACCGTTTTAACAAATTGTGTATTTCTTATGTGTGTGCTGATTTAACGCCAGCTTAGAGCTGAGTGGTTTATTTTTGAACTAGATAACATCGCCTTGTATGTCGATATTAGCTGAGTGGGTGGTCGCGCCGCTTTACGTTTGTTCCCTCTAAATATCGCCCATATTAAGTTTGTTGGCTGGGAAAAACAATTCTAGCATATCACATTGTAATGCAAACTACAGCGCCGGTGGCCGTTTCTCGCAATCCAATGGCCATCGATCTTTCTATCCGTCCATGCGTCGCGTCGTTCTCAATTTCATGTCTATGCATGAGTCTTTCTACTCCAACTTGTTACCTAGCACGAGGACTTCCCCTTGTTCTTTTTTTAGGCGATATCCATTCAAATATTCTTTTTGATCACTTTTCTTACCTCAATCCTTCTAGGCGACCATTTTATTTCGTATCCGGTCCAGTATTATTTTTTTACAGCATTTTCTCCAATAACTCATTTCCTTTGCACCTAGTTTCTGCTGCCAGAGTTTATTAATTTTTCACACCTTTGACCCGTATGTAACACAGCTCTCAACTATTGTCTTAAAAATTCTCCTTTTTGTGTCATCTTTTATCCTGCGACCGTTTGCTCTGATTCGGGTTTTTAGGTGGTTTTCCTGAATCAACAGGGTACCTTCTCTCTCCACCTTTTCTGACCTCTCTTCCATTCTCCACCCCTCCTTTTTATCACCCATCCTAGTATTTCCGTTCTTGGCTGAAGACGAACGCAAGGTCCCTATAGCAGCCTGCCCCCAAATTGGGGAAATTGAAATTACTCTGAACCTTCCTTCGTCATCCTTTATTGCCGTATTCTATAACTGCGGGTGCAGCTGTTAGGTTGTAGCTTTAACTTTTCCAATTTTGTTTCCCATGTTTCTTTTATCTAGTCCATCTTATGTAATCTGGACCCTCAAGTAATTGTATTCGTCAATATTTTTAATAGCTCATCCTTGAACAATCAAGTCTCTCTTATATTTAAGCTATCAGAATCGACTGCGTTAGTTTTTATTTCCAGAATTAGTTTATTAGCTGTTTTCTCCGATACTGTTTCAAATTTAAATTTATTTTATTGATTTTCGTTATTGCACTTATGCCGGTCTTATAAAAACCACTAATCTGACGTTAACTTTAATTCGCTGTTAAACTAAACAAAAGCGCATAAAAACGTCAGTGCTTATGACATTTTATTCATTAGTAAACAAATTTTGATGCGCTTTTGTTTATTTTAACAGCGAATTAAAGTTAACGTCAGATTAGTGGCCTTTATAAGACCGGCTGTTAAAGTAATAAATCATGCTTTAATTCATTATTAATTTGGGATTTTGGTGCATTATCAATGAAATAATTATTTACTTTTTCGGGGTTAGACAAGTGTTTGTGTATTTGATAGTTTAATGATATTTGGTGATATTTAACATTAACCAACAAATTTTAAGCAACTTTCAAATTTGTTTAATATTCTGTGTTATCATAGAAAATCTCCGTTGGCTATTCTCTCAAGACCAATACATAAACTTTATGACTACTTGGATACAATTGCCGGCCGACTAGCTAGTTTTGGAAACGGTGTGTACAGTTCTTTAATTATACTCAAAAAGGGCCCCAACGGATTTTTATTAAATAACGACAAGTGTATCCAAGCATTCAAAACCAGAATACTTAAACTCAAGTAGCACAAATAATCTGGAAGAGAAGCTCAACTAAAGTGCAGGTCTGCAGTAACAAATAAAACCGAAATGCAAATATCACATTATAATCACATAATACAATCACAGTATGTAAACACATGGTAAGCACAATATTATCATAGTTAGAATTCGCAGATTAACATACGTTAATAACCAAGATTAATAGGTTATCGTTACTAAGTACCTCAATCACAAGCTTGCGCACTGGTACATACTTACAGATTCACAAATTCACAATAAAACGCTATTGCACACATTAAAATTAGACGAAAAATCGAAGTTACAGCATGGCTAATTCTTGTCTTGGAAGGAAGCGCTTTGCGTGCCCCAGGTGCTGTCGACTTCAAGGTCGCGTCGGTGATCCGTACTGCAAAATGCCTGTTCAGCTCGAGCACCAGAACGCTGGACGTCAGGGGAAGATAAACGCATGCTGCAGAGGTTAAACGGCCCACGACGATACCAAAGGTCTTAATACAAGCTCTATGCAGTCTTCCGCTTACCACACGTGGTAGAAATGACTACCTCTGAAATTATCGCCCTAACGGTCCTCCGGTAACTGCTATAAGGGGGAAAAAGAGTCCACAATAGACTGCAAGTGAAATTACATACAGCTTGAAGAAAGCTTCCAATTACCCCATAATCTTATGGGCATGTGCAAAAAAACCAGTAGCGTAGAATAAGAAAAACCTCCGAAAGGCGCAGGCAACCAATGCACAAAATTAAACTGCATGCCTTCAATAATTCACAAAGCACTAATACTGAATGCTTAATCTGGCTTCAAGCTGCTAACGAGACAACCAGAAATAAAGAAAATGAAGCTAGCAATTGCTGCCTTATAATCTCTGCCCTGCAGCCAAAAGTAGGCGTGGCACAAGCGCCCGAAATATGAACTAAGTACCAAAGACATTAGAATCGGAAACATGCGTAACAATATGAAATAAGTACTACAGACTTTGAACTGCCCTTAAGTTTTTTGCGTTTACATAATATAATTGTTGTTTATACTACACATTATAATATCTATAGTAGATGCCATATATTGTATACTTCTAGTAGTTTATGTGATGTGCTGATACAAATTTTGGCATTCAAAAAGTTCGGTCAGATATCTGGTACGAAGTTGTGAATAATCAAACATATCAATATTTATATTACCCAAGAGTTTTTTTATCAAATGCATGTGCATAGCGTAAAAGCTATTTCTAGTTCGTCAATAAATGTCTTATAAATAATAGAATGTGGTCTGTACGCAGTACCAAAAAACAACTGTGTTTGATTTTATTTTTACTGAAAGCCGTAAATGTTTTATATTCAAATTTGTTTCACTAATTTTATAACTTGAGCCTTTCTTTGCATAAGCTGCAACACCACCACGATCTAGGCGTATGACATTATTGGTCATAGCAAGTTGGTGAGTTTATTACGCATTCGTTATATCTTTATGCCCATGCCTTCTCTGGGTTCATGTTTGAGCTAATATAGTGCAATGACCACTAATTTGTGGGACAAAATAAATAAATAATTTACATAAAACAAGTGTTTTGAATAAAGAATTCAAAACGTTTTCAATCTCAGGGTTTATTAAAAATGTATGCTGTGTATTATTTATTAACAAAATAAATGGTTTATTGGTTTTTCTATTTTATTTATTGGCAATCAATTTAAAAATAAACGCTCCGGGTTAGCATGATAAAACTCCTATCAAAGGGTTAAGTTTTAACACCCAGTATAACAATTACTTTTGAGTATGATTTTTGCACGAGTATGGCAAGTACCCGACTTTCCTGCATCTGATAGTTAACCTCTAAATTGACAGCAAAAACGCAGATGGTTGTACGCATTAAACTAGCGTAATCGAATTCAAATTTCTCCACCAAGCAACCAATTTCGCGTAAGGTAAATATTAGCAATGTAATTAATAATTCAAGTGGTATGGCTAACCTTTTTTGTTTCTTTCCGTGACTTAACAGCAAAAGGTTGCTCTATCTGGAAGTTGTTTCACTTCCTGGTTTGGTATTCAAATCTGACGCTAACCACATAATTAAGGGACACTATCGCAATAAAATCCTCTGGAACTAAGCTCGGAATTGAAATATCTCTCTGAACCTCGTCTATTTTTGATGCTGCCCAAAGCTGAAGTAAGTTTTGGTACAATGTTTTTACTTAGAAGCTAAACTAAACTAACTGTTTTCTGGTTATTGTCAATCGTAGCAGTTTATAACTCTCAATCTCTACTTTTTACACTTTAGTTTTAAATAGCATTGTTTTCTCGAGTTTTATTAGCATTGCACTATTGTTTTTATCTTATCGTAGATTGCCTCATCAATGCTTTTTTCATTCTGTGCTTTCTTTACATCGCTTTTAACCTTTCAGTTGCGTTGGTGGTTGTTGGCCTCGTAATTTTAACACTAACGTTCCATAGAACCTTTATTACGCCTCAAATATCTCTGTATCAAAGCAAATTCACTATATTGACTTGACCTTACCATATTAATTCTGTCAGTCCACATAAATTAAGATCATTTGCCATAAAGAGCACAATTAATGAAAATTATGTTAAACGTAACCCCTTCGATACTGCTAACCTCTGTCGATCATAGCTACTGCTAATCATATCTTGTGCATTTATTAGTGTATAATACTGACTTTAATGTTGGAATAAACAAAATATCAATTCTGGCCTCCTTGAATCTTACTTTTATTTTCGTGTCTTAGTTATTCAACCAGAATTGCTCTGGGCATTATACCATTACAATAATTATTTGAAATATTAAAAGTTACGACGATAATTCTGGGCACTTTTGTTTAGTACTGTTACATACTCACCCCGAACTTTTGCAACAAAGTGTACCCCACGGGTTAGGTACGTAACAAATCGTAGTATTGCAACGGATTTACTAATCCAAAGCAAGCAGAAAATGATGATTATTATTATTGATTTCTTTAACAACCAATTATTGAAAGATTAGAAAAAAACTGTTTATGTCAAATTCGAAGTTATCAGGTTAGGTTTTGCGTCAGTCTGGGTCAAAACTGACGAAAAACCTAACCTGATAATCTCGAATTTGACATAGACTTACAGTGCCACCAACATATTAATCATACGTTTGAATTTCCACAGCACACTGAGGACCAGTTTTTTTTTATCTGTCGATACATATTAAAGCTAAAGTAAAAAATAAAGATAAAAATGTTATATCGATTATCAAAGTAAAACCTTAAGATTCCAGGTAAGCCGTTATAAAAGGTTATAAAAATTAATAAAATTCAGACTTTTGTGATTAAAAAGTTTGTTTATTTTCTATAATACTAAATTCATCTCTCTTAATTAACAATTCTTGTTTTCATTTCAACTAAATCTTCTAAGTCGCATTTTCTATAACTTACATAATAATACTCCATCACCACTCACACCTCAGATCATTATATTTTCGTAGTAATTTTCTGTATAACGTTTTAATTTACTACACATAGAATACAACATGATTACTATTATAACTTATAAACCATACGTAAGTTTACCTGGCCTAGAATAATAATGTTAAAATCAAGTAGGTCAAACCATAAAAATTGCCGTTTTGCTTTGCGGATGGACTTTATTTTTCGTGTAATACTACCATGTTTCCCTTGAAAACGAGAACAAATTCGTTTCCTGAAATGCTTGCTAATTAATATTTTTTATTTTATAGTGTGGCAAAACACCCAAAAACACAGCATGGATGATAACCAAATCACATTTTATATTACGTTAAGTATCTATACAATTAATATCTCAGATAAATAGGAATAAACGCCTCCACACAGAGTAAATTTATCTAATAACTTTAAAAGCTGTGAAGTCGATTTCCATGTTATTCCCATCCTAATCAGATTGCTAATTTTGATTTACTAATTCAGATATATGTTTTTATAATGAAATTAAAATTCAAGAGTATTTCGCTACAGCCACGCAATAATGTTTTAAATTGGCACATCCTATCGTCGCTGGTGCATTCGTAATTTATAGGTTCATTTGCAATTCTAATTTCTCTAATTTTACGTTTCGATAACGTTTTGCTCGGCATACTCACCAAAATGAGCTTTCGAATATGGCTAGACGCCTGATATGCACGCAACCAATATAACGTAATTTATTTATATTAAAATCAAACGGCAAAATCAACGATTCTTCTTTAAATGAGTAGTTGATGCAAAAATTTAAGGTTGGTATTTTGGTCTCATGTTTAAATTTAATCATACCGCTGTCATGTTTAAAGTAAACAAAAAGGGATGGATTTATGTAAATCTCAGCGAATAAAATAATAACTATACTGTTGCCAGTGGTGTTAGTTAAGCACAAGTTTAATCGTAATGTGATAATATGGAAATTTCAAAATCTTTTTGATAAACTCAATTTTTTTGCAATACGTCCATCAGTTTTAAGTGGAAGTATATGGACCCTTGTATTATTATAAAGCAAAAATTTTAAGCTATAAAATAGCTGTAAAGCATACCGAGATTTACATTTACGAAAATTTCAGTTGCTGCTGTGTATGTTTCAGAAACAAATTACAAACTTAAACGTAAATATTAAATATTTAGTAGCAACATGATATTGTTCATTTTCGCCATAGACACAAAATATAAAAAGCTACTCATAACTCCCTAGGAATTTTTCAAATTTGTTCCCCAATCTTATGGTAACCATGCAACTATAAACAACGTTTTAGCAACCATACACTCAGGCTTATTTTTTATTTAGGTATTTATTTATTTTGAGCAGGCGACTGAAATCGGTACAGTCAATTTTATACATTTATAGTGTGTGCATTAACTACAAAACAAACAAAAATATTATCCTCTAACTAAAATATATATTAAAGGTCTATTACAGCTGTCGCTCTCTCCCTTCTCTCAACCTATAGTTCCATTCCTTTCGATCTTTCCAGTCCCCGTCTCGTAACCCCCTGTCTTCCATGGCGTCGTCTACGTCATTTCGCCATGAGCGCCTGGGTTTTCCCCTCTTTCTCCTTCCCATCGGGCTCCACTCTGTTATTTTCTTTATCCATCTGCTATCTTCGCTTCTTCTTACGTGTCCATACCATTTCAGCCTTTTTTCTTCTATGGTATTTACCGCGTTCTTTGTTATTCGCATTCTCCTTCGTATTTCCTCATTCCTGATCCTGTCCATCCGTGTCACCTTGCAGCGTCTCCTCCAACATTCCATTTCTACCGCATTTATTTTTGACCTATATTTTTTATTAATTGTCCAGGTCTCTGCCCCGTATGTCATAATGCTTTCTATAATTAATTTATATATTCTGATTTTGTTCTTTTTCTTAATGTGTTTGTCCCACAATATTGAATTTAGCTGCCTGATACTTGCCCGCGTCTGCCCCAGTCGAGTTTCTTTAATTTCAACATCCTCTTCGATTTCTAGGTTTTCTATTTTCCCTATTCTCGTCGTTAAATATTCAGCTTTGTTGAAGTTTATTTCTAGGCCAGCTTTGTCATACTCCTCCTTCAGCTTTCTCACCATATAGCTTAGATCTTCTTCGTCTTGGGCTATGACGACTTGATCATCTGCGAAGCTCAAGCTATATAGGTAGTCGTCTCTTATTGGGACTCCCATGCCTTCACATTTATGTTTTATGTTTAGTAGTCCTTTCGTTGTCCTAATTTGTTACCAATTTTCACTCTGCTGCTATTATTTGTGTACATTTCTTTTATTGTTTTTATCATTTTTTTGTCTATACCTATATCTGACATCGTTTTCCAGAGGTGACTTTTAGAGACTGAATCATACGCTTTCCTTATATCAATAAAAACTAGGTAGATGTTTCTGTTTTTGGGTAATTTTTTTCCATCAGTTGCTTGATCGTATATATGTCATCCACACAGGACTTTCCAGCCGTAAATCCTGCTTGTTCTTCCCCTATTTTGTCTTTTATAAAGTCCTCTATCTTATTTTTGATTACTTTTCCATATAGCCGTCCAATAGTTGATATAATACTGATACCTCTGTAATTTTCGCATTGTCTTCGGTCCCCTTTTTTGAAAATAGAGACTATATGCGCTTCGGTCCATTCTTTAGGTAATTCTTCTCCATTTATAGCTCTATTGAATATGTTTTTTATTATTCGGTGTAGTTTTTCTGATCCAGCCTTAATCAATTCATTGACAATTCCTCCTCGCTCCGCTGGTTTTCGTTTTGTTGTTGGTCGTCTTTGTCCCTATTCAAGAATTCTAGTCTATCCTCCGTTAACAATTGTTTATAGTAGTTGTTCCATTGGCCTCTTTGAATATATTGTATGCGAGATTTTTCCTTCGAGTTCATTTTTAGCTCTCTAATGGTTCTCCAGACTTCTGTACTTCGTGTTCCCCCTATATACTGTTCGATATTTTCACATGTTTGTTTCCATTTCTCATTTTTCTCTTTGTTTATTAATCTTTTTGTTTCTCTGTCTGTCTCTCTATATTTTCTTAAATCATCATCTGCCTTGAAGTTCATCTATTTCTCATAAAGTTTCTTCTTTTTCTTAATGGCATTTTTTGTTGTTTCAGTAATACTGCCATTATGTTGTTCGTCTTTTTCTTCCTGTTCTCCTAGGGCTTCATAGGCGGCTTCTTTTATGCTTACTTTGACGTGTTCATATGTTTCTTGCAGGTTCTCATAATTAAATTCTGTTAATTTTCCGTCTTGTCTGCGCTTATAAAGATCTCTTATTGTTTCATCATGTAATAACTTTATTTTGATTTTTTTTTCCTTCTTAATTTCTTCCGTGTACTTCTCGTCGTTCTCTTTTTTTTTCTTTTTATTTTTTGATATATTATAACAAAGAAATTGTAGTTTTGCAATCAGTATCCTGTGGTCCTTTCCACATTCTGCTCCTCTCTGGACTCTTACATTTGTGATTTTGATTGTAGTCTGGTTCTTAATTATTATATAATCTATTATGGACTGTAACTTTCGAGTTGGCTGTACCCATGTATATTTGTGGATCTCCTTATGTTTATGAAATCCATTGGCAATTCTCAAGTTGTTCAGTTCACACATCTCGATCGACCTTTCTCCATTATCGTTTGTGGTATCTTCTCCGTAACTTCCTACCGTGTTGTCGTTGATCTTTCTTCCTGTTCTTCCATTGAGATCCCCTGCTATTATTACTTCTTGCTTTTTCCCTATTTTTGTTAGTTGCTCTTGTAGTCTTTCAATAAATACTTCTTTTTCTCTAACTAAAATAATCTAATCAAAATACCAGGAAATTAGTTAATATAAATTTAACAGTAATAATGGACTTTTTTACTAATTACGCTAGGACATTCAATAATGTGACAATGTAACAAGTAAAACCAAATAACACAAAATTGATCTACAACTAAAATACTTTAAACATATACAAGCACTACTATAATTTACCTTGTAAATATCTGGTAATAGCACTTATGCAAAACCAACAATTGATCCTATAACTAAAATAACCTCAAAACCATGTAAAATCGTAATTATTAATTTTGTAAATAAAAATATCCAATGAAAATTAAACAAAGTAAAAGTTTACGACAATAGACTTACAGATTCTTAGAAATTTCATGCTGCTTTTACTAATATCCTAGTACATACATGGAAAACATACTATAACCCAGGGGGTTTGTTTTGTCACCCCCGAGTTATCAGTTTTACGTGCTGCCACGTTTTTGGTGATATAGGGGTTGGTTTAAACCCGTAGATCACTATATTCGCAAGTAGAAGATTGTAACTCCTCGGCTGTCCCCTTGATGGTACCTTAAGGGGGTAAGGGCTAGATTTGTTTAAATGAAACACCCACAAAAGAATAATTAAACTTATATTGAAAGAAACAAATAATTCGGCACGAATACAATGGGCTTCCGCCCTCTCTGTTCATGGATTAATTAACTGTAAGCTTCGTAACTAGATTAATCAAAATTATGCCTATTTAATTGGTTTTGGAAGGAAAGAATAAATCTAGCGACGGCCCTTTGAGTTGGTTAATATAAAATAACAACAATTAAGTCTGACCTGTTACTCCTGCGCTGGCTACTACCCCTCGATTTGGTTATTATTTAATTTAAACGGCGCGACCGATGTTTAGTTATAAATTAAATTGAGTTCGGCTAAAATTGATTGGAGTCCTATGGTTCCCTTTTGTACCTGGATTTTCTTATGGTTGGGCACTACACAACACTTTAGTTTTAGATCGAAAAGATGTAATTTTGATTTAGTTAAAATTGGCACCGAAAAATGTTATCGACGGGTTAATTTATTACTCGAAACCGGGACGCGAACTGCCCTCGCGGTTGGCGTTCCCTCCCAGGTAATTTTCTATCGTGGGGGGCCGTATGTTTCTCGGGCTTCCCCGTTTTGTCAAACTAGCATTTTGACTTGTACCTTGCGCGCTCTGAGAATTGCGAATTCGGCATATCCGACACGGGTTTGCGCTGTGTCAAATCGGCATTCTCTATTCTCAGAAATCTTTTAGCTTTATGAGCACCGGATGTAATTCAATCGCTTTTTCTGACTACGACAAATGTAGCTTTCCCTTCTTGGTATATGAACTTTCGCGTTCGCTATATTTGTAATTTACGCAGGGGCGTCTTTGATTTATTCTTTTCTTCTGACAACTTACAATTTATAAGTCTTATAATTATAACGCAATTTTCTTGCGGGTTGTTACACTACTCCCCGCTTTTTAAAAGTAGGCATGTCCTTATGGACATGTCTGCTTTTCTTAACAAAAACCCTTGACTTGTAAGTGAAATTAAATGTTACTGCTGATTTAATTGACTCATTTTCCTTGCTTTATTTCCCTAAAGTGTCTTTATGCCTCATACCGTGTTTTTGCGCTCACTTGTTTTTATTGCTCTGCTCTGTGACGCAGTTGACTTCGCACTACACTCATTTTTATTGTGATATGTCCACTAATTTTGTTTTAATACTCTGCTTTTGAAACACTCCCGCACTTCGCGTTTCACAGCTATGTTGACGTAGGGTGTCATCCTTCGGCTGCGGGCTGCTGGTTTTCGGCTCGGTCTTCTTTCTTCTGATAATTTGTTTACTTCCTCCTCTGCATTATCTTATTTTTCTATCATTTTCATTCGTGCTGTCGCCTTTATAAATTTGTATTTTATTATTCGCACCTCTTCTTTGTATTTATTTCGGGCTTCATTATTAATATTTATTACTTATTCGTATTAATTATTATTGTATTATTTTCTATCTTCTTCATCATATTTATTTGTAATTTTATGATTACTTAATTATTATTTATTCATGGTTGTGTTTGGAATTTATTTCCAATGGTAAAGGAAAAGGAAGGTGCAACAGAGGCTATTGTTGCAGGCATGACGGCCTCCAGAGTAAAGGATAATTAAAGGTGGAAAACTGTAGAAAGTGGTTGATTTTATTTAATGATGAGGTGAAAATGGTATTTTCCTTCTTCGATTACTAACGTTTTAGTCGTTATTTTGTTTATTTGCGCTGTTACTTCTGCTTTCTCATGGTACATTAGCTGACCCCTTAGTCATAGGTGGTGTCTTGTAGTAATCCCATACCTTTTATTCATAACTAGAATTTACACAATGGCTGTTGTATATTCGCATGAAACTTCTGAATTTAAGCTAATTTACTTTTCTTCCCATTTTACTGTAGCATAATGTTTCTTTGTATTACTTTTTATTTCTGCAGTTACTATAACTTTTGACTAAGATTGATCGTCTTCATTGTGCGATCCTCATTCGCATTTGGCGTCTTCGGTTACTTTACCTACTACGCTTCCTATTGCTGTAGTGGTACCATTATTATTTTTCTTATTACTTCATTATAAATTCTTATATTTTCGTATCTATGTACGCTTCATAATTCTTCATGTCCTGGTGCCTTAATAACGGTTCGCTGATCCTCTGCTAATCTTGAGGACCTTAAATGCATCCCACATTGGGGTATTTTCCTGGTGCCTTAATAGCGGTTCTCTGACCTTCGGCTACCTTTAAGGAACTTTAATGCATCCCATATTGGGTTATATTTCATGTAACCTCTACCAAAAATGCGTAAACTTTATATTGCTTAAATTCATTCCTTTGTATGACTTAAACTTAATTGATTTTTCCTTGTTGTCCTTCTGTGGATTTGGGCAATCGGCTATGTCCTGGCTGGATACTGATGTAATGTTGTTGGGTTTGTTCCTTTGTACGTTATAATCGCGAACTTCTACGCGCACTATTCACTTGATATTAATGTCAACAACGGTATGAGCATTTTTGTTAACTTATCAGTAACATGAATTTTGAATAAGTAATGTTTCTAATTCCCACTTTAAATCTTATAAGTTAAAATCAATTCTTTGATTTAATCATTAACCTTGAAACTCTAATGAGAAACATAAAACAAGTTGATAATCATTGAAAAAAAAATATTTTTTTTTAATTATTCATACGTTATTATATTGAAAATTAAAATTGGTTTCTATTTGCCTAAACAACCGTTTCTCTTTTTAGCTTCGCATTCATATTATTAATGCAAAAAGATTAATTTGCAAGGATTATCACTTAATTATAGATTTCATAATTCTTAATTACAATCATATTTGTCATTTAAACCATTCCCACTGAAGCTCAAATGAAAAACAAAACAAGTTTTTAATCCTTGGAGAAAATTAAAATTTAATCGTATATCATTGTATTGAAAATTAAAATTATTTATATTTGATAAAATAAATGTTTCTCTTTTTAGCTTCGTCTGTTCATTATTAGTACTTAGATAAGTATACGTTTAAAATGTTTTAAATTGATTATAATTCCCATTATTCTAATTCCTTTTTATTCCTCCTATGTTAGTAAGCTTTAAAATGTTCTTATACCTAATTAATATTAATTTCCATTATTTATTTTTCCTTAAGTAACTGTACCCTGATTTATTACTTTTATTAAAAATATTGTTAGTAGTTATTTATTGTTTTGGTACCGAATAAGAAAATTGTTTTAATATTATCGTATTAATGCTTTTTACTAACTGTACCTTAAAAAAATTTACCATAGACAGTGTTTATTTATTTTTATTCCATCATTGTTAACGATCTGAAGTACTAACATCGTACTTTATATTTATTTATTACTTTATGCTTTTTCTTATTCGTTCCTAATTTTTGGAGGTCTATTGGTCGCCTTTTACGACCCGCTAGACTCCTAAGCGGTGGAAATATTCTAAACCCCGTTTTCCACACAGGGAATAAAATTTCTGGTGCCTTTTAGTCTTTAACGGTCGGATCTCTTACGGATTCTGGATGACTGACGTAGTCCGCCTTGATTGACAGATCCTAAATTTTGCCAATCGTCGATGGCTTGTTGATTTTGAGAAACTAGATTTCTGGTTTGTCGATTAACCTCTAATCTCCAGTTTCTCTTTTTCTTTTCTTTGTCTAACCTGTCTTGTATTTCCCTACACTGGTCTAACCCTTGTAATAATCTTAAGCTCACGTCTTTAGGTGTAGGATTGTCGAAGTTTTCTTCGTCGCTACTTACCTCTGACTCGCTTATCTCCCAGTCGTTTAACGGATTATTAATTTCCTCGTCCGGGGAAAATTGTACGGAATTTGGTCGAATTTCTAAAATTTTATCTGTGTTAAAGCCTTTGCATAACTTTAACCTATTAGCGTGCACCACTTGTTCTTTATTTTTATATAATTCTTTAATTTTGAAAGTTACTGGGCCTTTTTGTTCTATAATTCGAAAAGGTCCTATCCAAGGTTTCATTAACTTTTTTGATAATCCTATTTTTGACGTAGGATCGTATAAATACACCAAATCTCCTATTTGTAATTTAACTTCTTTTGTTTTCTTATTATATTGAACTTCCCTTTGTTTTGTTGCTTTCATTAAATTTTCTTTTACTAAGTTAAAGGTAACATTTAATTTTGTCATTAATTCTGACACATAATTTTCGTCCGCATTGTATTTCACTGATTGTGGTTTTAAAATATCATCCATTGGTAATTCAGGGTCTCGGCCATGTATTAAAAAGTATGGCGAGACGCCTGTGGATGAATGAGTCCAAAAATTGTGTGCCATTTGAAAATATGGGATCCATTCGTCCCAATCTTGTTGACCTTTCTGATTAATGTGCATAGCTAAAAAGTCTTTTAAAACTCGATGTATGCGTTCAATGGCGCCATTACTAGCCGCATGATACGCTGTTGTTTGTGAATGGTTTATTCCTAAAAATTTTAGAAGTTCTTTCATTACTAGTGATAAAAAGTTTGTGCCTCTATCTGAAATTAATTTTTGCATTGTGCCGTGCCGTGCTATTACTTTAATGAATAGGGCTTTCGCTACTGTGGTAGCTTTTTGATCCTGAATCGGAATGATTTCAATATATTTAGAAAAGTGATCTATAAACGTTAATAAATATTTGTTTCCATTGAAAGAACTGACAAAAGGACCTGTAATGTCCATAGAACAACGTTCAAATGGTTTTGAAATTTCGCCAAAATTTTGGATAGGTGCGGGTTTTAGATGTGGTGATGTTTTTCTTTGATTACAGATGTGGCACTTGCTCACGTAATCAATAATTTGTTGATTCATATTTGGCCAAAAACATCTAGTTTTAATATTCGAAATTGTTTTTTGTTGACCTTGGTGACCAAAAATGGGTAAATCGTGAAAATCGTGAATAACCTTTCTTATAAATGATTTTGGAATTACTAAACAATCCGTATTTCCCATATTTTTATACAATAACCCTTCGATGTCTATGTAAAAGTTTGAATTTTCGGCATCGTTATTGATTTGCTCTCTTACACTTTGGCAAAAAGTGTCCTTTTCTTGTTCCTTTTTAATTAATTCTCTATCCCAAACTGGAGTTAATTCTGATTCCGTTGTATTGATTATATTTACTGTAATGTTATTTGGGTTTAGTTTATAAATTGTGACTGTGATTGGCGTGTAATAAAAAATATATTTGATCATTTCGTATACTATATCCCATTTTAATTTGTCGAGTCCACATGCTATTTGTGGCATAGCTAAAAATTTATCCCCATTTTCAATTACGCAATTCCTTAAATTTATTAGAGTGTGCCATAACGTTTTATACATTGGCTTCGTAAAATGCTTAGATTTTGTGACTAGATAATAAATGTTTCTTTCTGGTAGTTTTAACGTTGCGACTTCACCTATTAATTTATTTTGATTCTGCAATTCGGTAATTGACCCAAAAATATTTTTGAATTCTAAAGCAATGCCTTTGCTCATTTCCCAATTTTGAGATACGCAGTGTGCTAGCGCATAATGTTTCGGACAAGTGAATAGGTTCCCTTCTTTTTCCGTGACATTTTCACTTAATATTTTATAGTTTTTGTTTACTTCCAAAAATTCTTCAAACGTTAAAATGCATTGACTTTGTTCGTTATGTTTTACCTCAATACAATTTTCTTCATAAATTCTACTTAATGCGTCTGCATTTCCGTGTTGCTTACCTGGCCTATGCATAATTTCAAAATTATATTCGCCTAATAGTAAGAACCACCTAGCTAATCTCGAATTTTGATGGTTTGCCGTTAAAAGCCATTTCAAGGGTCTATGATCCGTAATTAACGTGAATTTTCTACCATATAAGTAGCATCGAAATTGTTTTATTCCGAAAATTGCTGCAAGCAGTTCTTTTTCTGAAACTGTATAATTTTTTTCTGCTTTATTGAATGATTTACTCGCAAAAGCTATCGGTTTTTCGAAACCGTCGTGATCTTGGCTTAAAATTGCTCCCATGTCTGAATTACTGGCATCGGTTGCTAAAATAAAAGGTTTTGAAAAATCTGGATAAGCTAAAATACTGTCTGAAGTGATTGCATTTTTTAGTTTGTTAAAGACTTCTAGTGCCTTTTTTCCTAATTGAAATTTTACATCCTTTTTCGTTAAATTAGTTAGCGGTGCTGAAATATGAGCCAAATTTGGTATGAATTTTCTGTACCATCCTGCTAAACCTAAAAATTCTCTAATATTTTTAACTGATTTTGGTAATGGAAAGTTTTTAACTGCTTCAATTTTTTCTGGATCCCGTCTAATCCCTTTTTGCGTAATTATATGACCTAAGTATTTAACTTCGGTTGTCAAAAATTTACATTTATCTGGTTTTAGTTTTATATTGGCCTCACGTAACCTATCGAATACTACACTTAGTTTTTGTATGTGGTCTTCTACTCCTAGGGAATTATGTACCAAAATGTCGTCTAAATATACCCAGCAAGTGTTCCCTGTTAAACCTGCTAATGTGAAAGAAATGAACCTTTGAAAGGTCATGGGAGAATTCGACAAGCCGAACGGTAGTCGTAAAAATTCATAATGGGAGTCAGGTGTTGAAAATCCTGTATATTGGATGCTATTTTCTTCTATTTCGATTTGGTGATAAGCTGAAGTTACATCAAAAACGCTAAATAAAGTTGAATTTGCCAAATAATCCGTCGCATCCTGTAGTAATGGTAGTGGATATACGTCGTTCTTCGTTACAGCATTTAGGGCCCTGTAGTCCACGCACATCCTTACTTTGTCTTCTCCATTGGGTTGTTTTTTCACGATTAAAATGATTGGTGCACTCCATGGTGAGCTTGATGGCCTAATAATTTTTGCTTCTAACAACCTATCGATTTCTTTCCTTAATATTTCCCTTTGGTGAAATGGAACTCTGTATGGACGCTTCGCTATTGGTTGGTCGTTTTCCACGATTATTTTGTGTTTTACGTTGTGCGCTGTGGTTAGATTTACTCCGTCCGAGAAGATGTTGCTGTAGCGCGCTATTAGTTCGCAGATTAATCCTTTTGGGTATTCTTCTAAGTGTTCTAAGTTGAAATTTTCCATAATCCAATCTTCTTGGTATTTCTGAATTGCTGTAACTGGATATTCCTTTGCATTTGCCTTCTTTTCTATGACATTGAAATTTTCTTCCGCTTTTGCCACTGTAGTATTTTTCCTTAAAATTTCTTCCTTATTATTTAGGTTGACCAGTTTTATTGTTAACCATTCCTTATTTTTCGTTAGAGTTCTTGCTGCAAATACACCGTTTATTCCTGTAGGTGTAGGTTCTAGCAGAATTTGTTGCTTTTTAATATTTTTGAAATTCATATTTTTGGTTTCGCAATTTATTTCGGCACGGGGGGGTAGTATTAAATCTTCTACTAATTTTATTTCGTATTCCTTCGTGTTCTCCAAATTCTTGACTTCTGGGATTTCGTCTTCTTTGTTTTCTTCGTATACTTTTTGTTTCTTCGATACACAAGCTTTTTCACTTACTAAATTTACCTGTTCCTTTTTATTACTTCCTTGGAATTCTTCTTTGTTTTTCGTTACCTTTGTACTTACCATATTTAGGTTTACTTCCTTCTGTTTCTTAGCTTCTTCTTTGGGAACCCTCTGTAATTTTGCTTCCTTTACTTTATTTTCGTATTCTTGCTGCAGGTCCAGAGCTTTGTTTTCTCTGTATATACGTTGCCTTTCCATGAAATTTGTGTGGAAGTCTTCATTTTCTACTTCTTCTTCACTTAATTCTCCAACACTGTGGATAAAAATATTGCCTACTTCTCTGGCATTTCCATTTGTATGCTTTCTTCTAGCATTTTTATTTATGTAAACCGCGGTTTCACTATTGAACTTTTTGTCACTTTTTCCCGTGACTTTTTCGGCGTTTATTCCCAATATCCTCTTCGGTACCTGAAGAGTTTAAGATTTTGTCTAGGTGATCAGCCTGTATGACGTCCATCTTTTTATTGGTTTTACTTGCCTTCTTCCTCCTTACTGCTTCTCTAGCTGTGGATCCTGGATTAGGTTCCCTTACAGCTTTTTCTTGAGAGTCCCCTTTGAATTGTGTCGCTCCGCCTCCTGGACTGTCCAAGAGCGAGCAATGTTGCTGAGTGCAACCTCCGTCTCGAACCTCTTTCGGTGATTGAGACCCACAATTTCCAACTTTAGCTTCTGTGGGTATTCCATCGTTTTTCCCTCCTACCTGAGGTGACTGGAATCCCTGCACTTTCTTCAATTTTTGTACCTGCCAGCTATTTTCCCTTAGTTTTCTTTCTTCTAAAATATTTGCGTTGTCTTCTTCTTGTGTATCGATATTTTCCCCAATTAATCCCTCCTCCGTACCTATTTCGTTATTCCTCACGTTGTACCCTTTATTTAAATTGTTCCACTCTAGTTCGGATTGGCGTAAAATTGGTAACTGCCTGCCCCATACTCTTAGGGTGCAGTTGTAATAATTTATAACCGCTTTATTTTTAATTAGCCAATCGCGACCTAAAATTGCTGCTGTACTAACACCCAATTCATCCCTGCATATTATAACTTTAAAATTTTGTGTTATATCCCTTGGCCAAACGCTAAATTTTACTTGTGAAGTTCCTAATGCCTTTACTGCAGGCCCTGAAATTCCTAGCAAATAAATGTCATCTTCTAAAATAATATTGCAATTGTTGACAAATTTTTCTTTTAACATTGTTACTGCAGATCCATTATCCAATAGTAATGGCGTGTATATACCGTTTAATAATAAATTTACTATGCAAGGTGTGTCTTGCGAATTTTTATTTCCTAAATGAGGGATGAAGTAGGTGTTGTTTGCCTGAATTTTTTGTTTTACAATTTTGCCTGGCATCCGTTTTGGGGTTGCAAACAAAGCCCTGCCATGTTTAAATTACTTACTGTATTTACATTATTTCGAGATCTTCCCTGGTCTCGCCTATTAAAATTTCCTTGGTCATTCCTTGCGTTGGCCGTCGCATTGAAATTTCTAGTAGTGTTCGCGCCATTCCCATAAAATTTTGTTATATGTTGCCTACTATTATAATTTGCTTGTCCCTTATTGTGCGTGCCTCTATAATGTTGAAAGTTATTTTGTTGCTGCGAGTTCCTTCCTATGTTATTTCCCGTGTAATTGTTATAAGGGGGTTGCTGCCGCCCTGTCATTTGATTTGTTGCATTAACCCCGATTTGCGGCTTATAAAAATTGCGTTCCCTTTTATTGTTAAGATTGGTTTGACCGCCTAAGTTATTGTTAACATATCCCTGATACCTGTGAAATTTTTCCGACCTAACATTAGGATTTGCATTATTTTGTGCCTTGTAAAAATTTGGCTGGTTCCGCCCTGTGCTAAACCTGAAGTCGTTGTTTTTTGTTTGGTGATGTTGCCTAAACTTCAAATAACAATTTTGTGCTATGTGATTATTACGACCGCAATTAAAACAAGTTCTGCTTTGTGTTGCGCGCATTGTAAAAACTGTATTATTATTATATTTATTTATAACCATTTTGTCTGATAATTCAAATTGAATGGCAAATTGTTCCGCTGTGTCCAAATCTACGTTCTCGGTTCGCATTAATAGTGGACCTAGCTGTTTCAAAATGTTTTTGTGTACCCCTGTTCGAAATTGATTCAAAAGTAATTCCCCGTTTTTCTTCCTTAAACCAGGCTTTTCACTGTCCGTCGCATGTTTTAAATCGTCTGTTAAAATTTCTGTGCCTAACGTTTTTAATCGCAACCCATAATTAGCTATTGATTCGTCGTATTTTTGATAACATTTACCCAGCCGTATGAGCGCTTTGCCCGGTATTTTCGCTGGTGTAAACTTGCCTATTAGTTTTTCCTTTAACTCATTATAACTCAAACTGTCGAGGTCTTGGTTGGTTCTAAAATAACTATAAGCATCCCCTGTTAACCTATATTTCAATATGTTTAATTTTGTACTATCCGACCAGTTGTCTAAAATGCCTCGTTGGTTTAATTTTTCAAAATATTGCCTAATGTTATTTTTGCCACTAAAATTTTCCACGGTAGACGCAATCATACCTAGCGTCACAAATGGTTGTAATGTTGCTTGATTACCCGACGGCAATTCCGTGGCTGTTGCGTGCGATACCATTTTATTTTAATTTAAGACTTAAAATGCTTAATTAAAAAAATGTAGCCCTTCTACCTATTTACTTTTTAATATGCGAAAGTTTTAGCTAAATGTTAACCAATTATTTAAAATTTGTACGTATATTCACCTATGTGTGAAATTTTCCACTACTGTAAACTGTGAACTTATTTTTCGGTTAGAATATATAAAATGATTGTCTTTCTGAATCACTAAGGGCCGGTTGCAGAAAGCTATGTTAAGTCTGGTATTAGCTAACATCGCGTCAAAGTGAACAAAAACGAATCAAATCTCAAATGCTTATGGTAACTAATACATTAGTAAACAAAATTTGATGCGATTTTGTTCACTTTGACGCGATGTTAGCTAACACCAGACTTAACATTGCTTTCTGCAACCGGCCCTATGTTGTTAATTTTGTCTTATATTGACACCCATAAAAGTTTTGTTTAATTATTTATGTGACACTTATGTGTGCCACCCTTAGCAAAGCTTTAAACGATATTTAGTTTGCGAAAATGATGCCGGACTTGTATTTATTGTGAATCTTATCCACTATTGTTGAAGTTTATTTGCAGAAAAATTGTTTATGCTTCTTAAAATTGTTATATTTGCCTACCAATTGTTTGCACAGTATCGGCGAATTTATATTTGTTGCTAATTTTAGAGCGTTCGAATTGTTTTAATTACTAGTGCACCGTTGAATTCCACTTATTGTTGCTTGTTGTACACAGAAACTTACCAATATTTCTTGTTCCTAGAGGACAAACGTAGAAAAACACAACAAATCGCACAAAATTAAAATTATTTACATTTCCTAAAAGCGTAAAAATTGTTAAAAGCACATTAATTTGCGGGCCTTCGCTGTGATCCTTCCGGAATGTACTTCCCTTCACTTGAATAATACCTTATGGGGGTTGTAGCATTTAATTTAACACGCTGTGATTGATTTGCTGCCAAATTTTTGCAACCTATGATTTCCCTGCGTATTACCGACCGATAAAATTTCTTGCAAAACTCCTTCGTGCTGAAATTTCCACTAGGGGTTGTTTTTACGTTAGCGGGATGAAATCCGAAAGTAACTCTTGTTCTCTGCCGCCCGATTGAGGGTTGGCAGATGTAAATTAGGTGTTGAAATTTTTATAAAAGTGAAAAAATTTATTCTAAGTTTTTAAGGGTGTATTTTCGGCCTTCCTGAAGGTGCAAGGGTTGAACAACCGAGTTAAAGGGGTTCTTTGTAGACCGCTTTCACCATTTATAACCCAGGGGGTTTGTTTTGTCACCCCCGAGTTATCAGTTTTACGTGCTGCCACGTTTTTGGTGATATAGGGGTTGGTTTGAACCCGTAGATCACTATATTCGCAAGTAGAAGATTGTAACTCCTCGGCTGTCCCCTTGGTGGTACCTTAAGGGGGTAAGAGCTAGATTTGTTTAAATGAAACACCCACAAAAGAATAATTAAACTTATATTGAAAGAAACCAGTAATTCGGCACGAATACAATGAGCTTCCGCCCTCTCTGTTCATGGATTAATTAACTGTAAGCTTCGTAACTAGATTAATCAAAATTATGCCTATTTAATTGGTTTTGGAAGGAAAGAATAAATCTAGCGACGGCCCTTTGAGTTGGTTAATATAAAATAACAACAATTAAGTCTGACCTGTTACTCCTGCGCTGGCTACTACCCCTCGATTTGGTTATTATTTAATTTAAACGGCGCGACCGATGTTTAGTTATAAATTAAATTGAGTTCGGCTAAAATTGATTGGAGTCCTATGGTTCCCTTTTGTACCTGGATTTTCTTATGGTTGGGCACTACACAACACTTTAGTTTTAGATCGAAAAGATGTAATTTTGATTTAGTTAAAATTGGCACTGAAAAATGTTATCGACGGGTTAATTTATTACTCGAAACCGGGACGCGAACTGCCCTCGCGGTTGGCGTTCCCTCCCAGGTAATTTTCTATCGTGGAGGGCCGTATGTTTCTCGGGCTTCCCCGTTTTGTCAAACTAGCATTTTGACTTGTACTTTGCGCGCTCTGAGAATTGCGAATTCGGCATATCCCACACTGGTTTGCGCTATGTGTCAAATCGGCATTCTCTATTCTCAGAAATCTTTTAGCTTTATGAGCTCCGGATGTAATTCAATCGCTTTTTCTGACTACGACAAATGTAGCTTTCCCTTCTTGGTATATGAACTTTCGCGTTCGCTATATTTGTAATTTACGCAGGGGCGGCTTTGATTTATTCTTTTCTTCTGACAACTTACAATTTATAAGTCTTATAATTATAACGCAATTTTCTTGCGGGTTGTTACAATATCTACAAAAATTATTTCACGACAACAGCGAGAAGATAGATGTAGAAGATGCAAATACAACAGAAAGTGAATGTTTGGAAATTATGAAAAAGTAGAATATGAATTAAGATTAACTAAACATCCGTAAAAGGCTTTACACGAAACTTTCTTCGCAAGTACTATCAATTGCTGTACATTGCTATCTCCGATACTGTAGCACGCGGCCATAGCTGCGCATTTCAGTTCCTTGCGTTGAATACAGTGCGCGAAAAGAGCGACATTTTTACTTTGCGCTGGCCATAGTCAAATTCTAAAACTAAATTTCTTGCAGAATGCAAAGTCGCCGTAAGAAAAATGTATATTATTCCTCGGGAAACGCCCTTTACAAGACTTGTAGGCTTTCAGGGACTACTATTTAATGCTTCATTAGATTAAAATATTGGGAATTGGCAGTAGTATAATAATACATTTAAATAAAGAAAGTATCATGATAGGAATAATGTATAGATCTCCCAAAAGCTCAGTCCGAGATATTTTGGTGTATCTCAAAAACAAGTTGAGTGATAATATAGTACAGAAACAGAAAATAACTTTCATGGAAGATTTAAACAAATATTATTTAAGAAACGACCAAGAAATCTAAAATTAGTCATACAATTAGCAAATTTTAAATAAGTAGTTGCTAAGGGAATTCGAGTTACTAACAGATCAGTGACGCTTATTGATCATATAATAACATATGATTTTACTACCTCTGAACTCTGAAGCACCTTTTAATTTTCCTGTGATTAGCGACCATGAAGTGTTTTCGCTGCCAATTTAGTCTCCAAGGAACTAACCAGAAAGCGAAGACGTCTTTAGAATAACTTTAAATAGCCAGAATGTTGAAAAAAATATACAAGCCTTTAATTGAGCAAAACTGGAACTACACATCCTCTGATGTAAATATCATATACTCTGATCTTACAAATCGTATAAATTATACACAAAACATTTGATACAAAATAAATAAATACCACAATTCCGCTAACTAGAACCGAAAAGGAAAATTATTTTTATGAAAATTGGAAAACATTTCTAAGACCCCGAAAGAACTTCTAGGTAGCAACAGACAAGCTTCTGATTTTACAAATATTTTTGGACCATACAATAAAAGTATTGAAGAAAATATGAACCATTTTTTGCAGATAGTCTAAAGGAGATATCAGAAAGTATAAAAAATAACCAATGGAATTCCGTTTCTGATAAGGCATATTGTAGGCAGTCACAGTTTAAAATATTGAGTCTGAATGAACTAAGAGGAATTATATTCAATTTAAAAAATAAAAGTAGCAGGGCTCATAACTATGTTATAAATTAAGCTTAAGACTGGTTTTGTGTTATAGGTTATCTTCTATTATAGTTAGTGAATACATCTTTAACGACTGAAGATGTGCCAAATAAGATAAAAACAAGTGTTATAGTTCCCATAAGACCAAAGTATTTAAACCAGTTACACCCAGTGATTTTCACCCAATTAATTTGTTGCATGTACTTGACAAAATGATGGAAACTATAATGTGAAAACGATTGCACGGAAACTTTGAAATAAACTAATTATTATACAGTGGACAGTTAGAATTTAGGATCAAACACTCGCGTGAATCTGCGTTGCAGTATGTATGTGCCGCATGGAGCAAAAACATGAGGGAGTCGAAAACTACCTTTAGTATGTTTGTTTTATGCATGAATCAGTTATTTAAGTTATTTTCTGTAAATTTAACAGTCCAATATAAATCAATTGCCCATACGTAGTTCGAAATACATTGATAGAATGAAGGGGTTAACGCTCATGGGTGGTCCACCCCCCAAAAATTATCTAAGCCTATGTTTAATCTGATAAGTATAATAGCGTAATTCGTATTAATATGTAAACCAAATAGAAGCCAAGTAGCGCAGATGGGTAAGCGCTTGCCTTGCATTAAGCAAGTCCTCGGTTCGAATCCCGCGACGGCCGGAATTTTCCGCAGCCTTACAATTTGCACCGGGCTCGGTGAGACCATTCACAGTTGGGCACCAAATTAATTGTGCTCTACTCTGAACCACAGACCTAAGAGATAGACGAGCAAAGTCAACATAACACACACAGACACTTCACACAATGGTTGCTGTGCAAGCATAAGAGGCACGCTCCAACTTTGTATCTCGAATCCGGTGTAAGTTGAGCATGGTACCGCCAGATGCAAGCGCATAAAGCACCAGCCTCTACACCGCAAGGTAAAACGAGGTTATCGATTATACATACATGTAAACCAAATATATACAATTACAATTCGTTAAAAACCCCTAACCACATAAATATTTAACAATCTTGCCAACGTTTTTATGCCAAAATTCGAAACTGAATTAAAAAAAATGCAGAGTATTTCCCAAGGATTTGGTTCAGGTATATGGACGACATTTTTGCTATTTTTGATTTATTTAAATGTAGAATTGATAATTCTCGAATCAGGTAAATTCTAAATTCTCTAGCATTCCCAATCATTGTTTTCAACACAAAATGGCTGCTCTGAATTTCTTAGTGTATAGACTGCGAACCTTTCTTTTAAACAAAGATCGGTGTAACATTGAACTTCAGACCATAAAAAAACATCTCTGTGTACAATGGTTTCCCTTCTAAAATTATCGAAAATTTGATTAACAAGCAAGAAACAAAAGTCAAAGACCCAACGCAAAATACATCAAAATTCTGTTTCACCCGGCTACATAGGGCTTAGAGAAAATTTGTAAATAATCAAATTATAAAGTTGTTTATAGTTCAAACAACAATATTTGACACTTATTGGCGAATCCAAACGACAAACTTTAGGCTTTACAGAAATCTGGAATTTGCGAAATTAAGTGTGATTCTAAATATATTGGGCAAACACGTCGTAACTTTGGAATTAGGTTTAAAGAGCATATAGCTCATTTTACATTCAACAGATTCGAAAAATCTAGTATTGCTCAAGATATTTACGAAACGGGTCATAGTATTACGGAAAGAGGCCTAAAAATTGTGAAGGTGTTAACTTCAACAAAGCAGCTAAATTCTTTTGAAAGTTTGACAATTTTTAAGAATCAAGATAATAAACTTATAAACTAAGATGGGGGACCCATTCCCTACTCTGATCTTTACGCTCTATTGAAGTTGACACTTGATTGGCCGCTTCGAGCACGCCCTCCGGGCCGGATGGTATAAGTAGCTTTAGCATGCGCAGGAGTGCTGAGCTCTGAGCTTAGTGGTTAGCACGTCTACTTAGCATTGGGGAGGTCATGGGTTCGCTTCTCGCCACCATCAGCTCTGATTCGGGTTTTTAGGTAATTTTCCTGAGTCAACAGAGTACTTTCTTTGAGGCAAATGCTAGAGCAGTATTTCTCCACCTTTCCTGGCCTTTCTTCCATTTTCCACTCCTATCCTATAACTTCCGTTCTTGGCTGAAGAGGGACGTAAGGTCCCTACAGCAGCCTGCCTCTAGTTGGGGGAATTGAAATTATCTTGAACCTTTACCTACAGGAGTGCTGACTTTCACAGCTGATTTGGTGAAGAGCGTATTTTTGGCCAATTTTGTCGTGTTTAGTTTCTCTCCAGGTTGTTGAATATGACAAATTAGCTGTCGAAATACTTATTTAGCGATTGTTAAATATTTGTGTGGTTAGGGGTTTTCTAACGAATTGTGATCAGATTCAAACCACAGGCTCCAGCAGTGTTTTATTTAGATATATACAAGCATATGCCATATGACTTCAAGATTAAGAGAAGGGGTGGGCTCCTCGAGCTTGAAAACAGCATGCAAGATTCAATAAAAAGGAAGCGGGTGGAAAGAAACCTAAAGACAATAAAAAAGTTGACAACATTTAGGGGAGGGGGGGGGGATAATTTGACATTCGTGACCTTAACCCAACCAAGCCTTTATTTAGTTCAGTCTATGAAAATAAGACATTTTGATATACTGTATATTTACTAAAAATTACCTTCTGTTGAAATCTCTTCTTCAGATGATATTGAGGAATCGCGTCTACATTCTCGTCATCCCTTTCTTCAAATGTATCAATACGATTTCCATTGAAACATGATCCGTGACATTTCTCACAAATTATAGGACACTTTAAACCTTACAAAATGATACATTTAAAGAAAGGGATGAAAACTTAGACGATTCCTCAATCTCATCCGAAGATGAAATTTCAATAGAAGGTAATTTTAAGTAAATAATATTCTTAATTTAAGTGACTTGTAACATTCTACGCTAAATAAAACCGTTGAAAATTAAAAATTCATTTAGTAAATATACAGTATATAAAAATATCTTGTATTCATATGTGGAACTACATGAGGGCATGGAAGAGCACAAGTGTCAAATTAACCCCTCGCCCAAATTTTGTCAACTTTTTATTTAATTATTAGTTTTCATTTCACCTACTTTCTTTTCATTTGCATGCTACGTTGAAGCTCAAGCCCCCCCTCTACCCCCATCACATTCTTAGAAGCTACTTTCTCACATGCTTATTTATATCTGGTTTACTAATATTACAATTTTTTTGATAGATATAGATGTCGAAACGCAAGAAGGTCTTCCAGCGGAAAACACCAAAATTATACTCGTAATACCTCGGCAGCTCGTGCTATTTACTGTTACTATTTTTATGTTATTTATACACTTATTTATTACTTTCTGTCTAAGTTTATTAAAGTCTGTATTTACGCATTAATTGATTTATAATTATCTGATTAAATATAAACTTAGAGTTTTTTGCTGGGTAAACCACCTAGGGGAGTTAACCTCCTCATTCCCTTAATGTAATTCGAACATCGTTGTATATTTTGTATATGTAATTAACTTACATTTGACTACTAAATATACAGAAAAAAAAACTCAAAAACATATTGATGCATTACACGTAGTTACCATTTCTCAACTGATTTAGCACTTTAATGCTATTTTATGGCTTTTCTAGTAATCGTATGTAAAAATTTAATTGAACCTTTTTGTACAAAATTTTCTGAGAAATAATATCCCACATAACTAGTTTACTCATGGAAGCCATATTTGCTAAGAAAAACTCAAGACTCTAGGCGAACTTTAAACCCCCGAGGGGGTAACGTTCCACCCGGAATCTTCAGGACTTTCAGTGTGTTGTATACAATGACACTCTTAACAACTATACCAAAAATCAGCTTGTCACCACTTTTTTTCGTACTTTTCCTTTCATATTTTTCCTGGGCTGATAAGATTTTTGTAAAAATTTCATTTTTGAGATTTTTCAAAAAGTATACTTACAGAAAACTTTTTTGACAAAAATTATAGAGAATTCCGTAATACATAGCGTGTCCTAAAACGTTCTCTACAAATGGAGATATGTTTTATTATTAATTTCTCAAAAAATGTATTCTTTACGAAAACTCCTGTATCAATTTGACTTCAATAAACAAGCATCACATTTTAAAAAATCTGTAAAGGGCTTTACTCAGAACTTCCCTAAGTAAGTGGACGTTGTGACACTAAATAATTTTAAAAATCAAATTAAGCTAGGAGTAAAAATATCTTCACGTTTCTAATAAATTACATAAATTTTCAAATAAAAATACATTACCGATGGTCGAATTCGAAGGCCACGCTGCTGCGAATGCGATTCCAAGGTTTAACGAAATATTGCAAGGGAACGGGCTATTGCTACATGCGCTACGGAGTATTTCTTGAGTCCGTGCGGTCCGGCTGCCTTAAATAAAACCCATTTTTCAGTGACACCTTTTTCTGATTCACAGCATTTACACTGTATCTGTTGAGTTTAAGGTAAAGCCTGAACTATGTGCAAATTGTTACTTTTATCTGTATCTCAGTTGAAGCAAAAATAAAAATATTACCGATGATGACACTCGAAATGCAGCCCCTGCGAATAAGCCAGAGCATTTGTTTCATTGTTCGGCGGTAGTTCACGGGTAATACGAGCATTCGTTGACTATGCCACCTGGACCCTTCGAATTCCGCCATTTTTGGTAAGCTATGTACAAATTTGTACTTTTAGTTATATCTAAGTTAAAGCAGAAATAAACGAAAGATTATTTTGTAAGGTGCTCACTCTGTATATATTTCTCGGTTTTATGCCAGGTAGATATATAATGTGTATGCAAAATATTGTCATCCAACAAATTATTTACTACTGGTAGTGAACTTGAACTCAATTTCGTTGAAATGGCTAATTTCAAATGCGATACTTGCCAAAAAGTCTTCCTGGATATTAAGGACAAATACAAACTTAAGTGTAGCGGCGAATGTAGGCGCATATTTTGTATGTCATGCAGTGGATTTGACGAAACCACATTAAAAACTATTTCACAACAAAAAAATCACCAACTCAGGTATTTTTGCGTTCTATGTGATTCTCCCAATGTAAAATATCTGCATGAAACAATTTCACAATTAACAAGGGACCAAGTACCAAAAGATAACATCGAGGCTATAGGGTCACTAATTAAGAAAGTGGCTGATGCAATTCCAATTAAACACACGAATTGGTATATAACCAAGAATCAAAGCAAGATTTGCTTCATAAAAGAGTTGAGGAAATTTACTCGATGTGTCAGTCCTTCACTGATTGTGGCCCACAATCAATTAGAAAAAGTTTAAACGGTATGCAACAGGATCTTTTCAATCTCTCCTCAGTCTTCTTCAACAGCAATGATGACCAAATCAGAGTACAGGCACACGATCCATATTCAAGTGAAATTAGGAAAAACATAGAAGCGATACAACATAAGTTAACAAAAATATCAGAGTACATGGCGGAGTTCCGAATAAGGCTAAAAACTCTAAAATCTCCAGGTGTTGCTTCTTCGACTTCACAACCAAATCCAGTTCAAACGTCTTGTATGTCAGTTGGCACCCAAACAACAGAACTATCTCCTCGTTTGAGTGGCCCAAAACCAGTGTCGAATTTAACCTTACCTACTCAAGATGAAAAAGTAGACGAAAGTGAATGGAAGTATCTGATTGTAAAAAACCTTCCATCGTACTATAACAGCAATCACGTAGTACATTATATTAAAAAAAAGTTGGGAGTGTCGGACTTTATAAGATGCTACCCCCTATTAAAACAATCAGAAAATGCAGCGGAGATAACATACAAGATTGGCACCATAAACAGAAAGTCCGCCGCTCGATTAGCAGAAGAGCAGTTCTGGCCTGCTGGTGTATCGGTAAAGTGGTGAGTAGAAAGAAAATGCAATTTTGAGGAAAATCCTAGCGAAAGAAATGAAACGCAACTGGACAAGGTGAAGAAAAAGACAACAAAGAAATCGCTACTCAAGAGAAAATTCTAAGGCTTCATTCTGATGGAAAGGCTGTAAGTTGGCAAACAACACACCTTTAGAGAAAATCAACCCATAAAATTTGTGAGTGCGGGCATCCAGAAGACAAATCTCAAAATAGATGCAATGACTCCGCCTAGGGTGAAACTGACAGAGCAATCTGCCGCCGATGAAGGCCGGTACCTTTTGGCTCTCTGAGGGAACCAGCAATAATGAATGCCGTCAGGTTGTACATATCCTATCTACATGAACAACCACAATCAGTTTGTCACGAGGGCTTCACAAATGCTTCTCTAAGGGTGTTTTTGGCTTCTGAGGACTTTCCTGTAGACGTTGAGTCGCTAAAAAAATTATGCATGAAGTACTTTGAAGCGTATAGAATAGAATCGTCTACTGCATCGGCGGACCTACAAATCATTTGTATCATCCCAATATTTAATATGCCTACAACAATCCAGGGAAAGCCATGGCAAATACTACTCGCCAAAACGACATTTTTAATACGACCGACGTGCCCAGAAGAGCAAGTATCTTCTATCATTGACAAACATTCAGTGTCTTTCTTTTGTAATGAAAACACCAGTAATATTACTATTTTGCATGCAAATATTCAGTGTATTAGGAACCAACACAATTATCTTGAATCCATCTTAACTGAGTAAAATTTTGACGTGCTGATGATTAGTGAACATTGGCTTAAGGATGGAGAAAAACATTTATATACACCAAATAATTACAATCTAGCTTCTTGTTACTGCCGATTGGAGAGTGAATGTGGAGGAGTATGCATTTTTACTAGATCTGATCACGTTTTTACATCAATAAATTAATGAATTCAACAGTGAAAAACATTTTGAATGCACTGGCATTAAACTTGCTGATTTGAACTGTGTTGCGGTGGCTTTATATCGTTCTCCAAGTGGTAATATCGATATCTTTAAAAATAATCTTTCTCGTGCTCTTGACTTAATATCTACAAAGTTTAAAAATAGTAAACTAGTGTTTGGCGGCGATTTTAATATAAATTTTGCAGTTAAATCTAAGGCAAACATCGAAATTACTAACATATTCCAGTCATTTGGATTACAAAAAAATATCACCGACTTTACTAGAGTACAAAAAAAATTCCAAGTCGTGTATCGACAACATCTCACAAATTTTGAAACACAACTTGCAACTGTGGCTGAATTTCACATATCTGATCATAAATCTCAAATAATTAAATTTAACACCATTCAAAAACGGGCGACCTCTGTTTACAAAACTCTACCAAATAAAAGTTCTAGAAATAGAATCAAATTTTCAAATTACCTCTTAACTCTGAAGATTGGGTAGAATTATATAGAGAGTCTGACCCAAACTGTGCAGTTATGCTTTTTATAAAGTTATTTTATATTATCACGATTTATCTTTTTCTTCCATTAAAATAAATACAAGTAACAAATGTAAAAATGCCTCTATATTTACCAATCCAGAAATAGTTTCGGAGAGGGAAAAAATAAATCGCCTTGGAAACATTTTGAAATTGAACTTGCAAAATAATGATCTTCTATCGGTTGAATTTAAACAAAACAAATCTGGTGTGATACACGCACACAACTTCCTTTTACAGTGGTCTTATAATTAGCCAAAATTTTGATTTCAAAATTTTAAACATTTGTCAAAAATTTTCAAAAATTACAAATTCTGCAAAAACGCTACAAAATAGAGTGTTAGTTGAATAGACAAATTTTCTCTAAAATTTTAAGCTGAATTCAAAACTGTAATAATATACCGGGTGTTCTATTTAAAATAACAGTTAATAAAAAAAACACGTTTTAGAAGTATTTAACTGAAAAATCACATAGTTCACATCAATACAAATTCAAAATGTAATAAAAATGTGAAGTTTGAAACTTATATATGAAGTTTCAACGCCGTACCTCATTTCGTTTTTGAGATATTCTGTTCACACACACACACAGACAAACCAATGAAAAAAAATATGTTTTTTGTGTTCAGGGGACTCTAAAACGTGAAGATCTGTTGAAAACTTAATTTCGAATTTTTTTGGTGAATCCAATACTTCCTTTATTGTAAAAAAAAGTAAAAATACGTATAAGAACAAAAAATCTTAAAATTAAAATAGAAAAAAAATCAGTAAGAAAATTTTGGAGTCTGATAATAAACAAAGAACAATATGGAGAATAATAAAAGAAGGTGTAAACAATAACAATAGCAATGGAGCGTTAAGTGTGATTTCCCCAGAATCTCATAACGACTACCTTGTGCATGTAGCCGACGATTTATTATCAAATATTCCCCCATCAAAGTACACACACAGCGTTTATCTAGTTATTATTACCAATAAACAATGAACAATCACTCTTCTTATATGCTGTTGAGAAATCAGAGGTACAAGATATTATAAAGGCATTAAAAAGGTCAAAATCGGTTTGTATGTACAAAAAAAAGTTGTATGTTTATCTGTCCCGATAGCTCATATTGCAAACATCATATTAAACACGAGCATATTTCCTAATAAATTGAAACAAGCCAAAATTATACTTTTATATAAATCGAGTGAAATTGATAGATCAAATTATGGACCCATTTCACTTCTCCCCATTTTGGCCAAAATTATAGAAAAAATTATTCTTAGAAACCAACCATATTTTTACGGACAGACAGTTTGGGTTCAGAAAAGGAAGGGACACGTCGGAAGCCGTGCTGAATCTTATTAATTAGAATCATTGGAAAATAAAAAATCTTAGTTTGCACTATTTATTGATTTAAGCAAGGCGTTCGACTGTGTCTCAAAAAGCATTTTACTCGATAAACTGAAGTATTACGGTTGCAGGGGAGTAACTCTAAAACTATGTTACAGTTTTAAATCCTCAGATCGACATTGATCATATTTACGGTCCAAAATCGGGTACAAACTACAGGGTTCGCCGGCTTTACCAGAAAACACAGATCTTAATGTGTTGGAACAGATTTTGTTGCTCCGGTTACTCGCACTTAGCGCAGTCGGGAAGGCGTGGTTCGAGAGTACAAAGAAAAACCGGCGGCACTTACCCTGATGGATTGCTTAAGATAGATGCCTAGAACGCCACTTGTTTCTAGATAGGGAATGGCAAACGTGTTAGAAACAAGAACACACACGTAGCTTATGGGGAGGTGCTCCAAGTCCACGGTTGTCCTCGCCGCGCTGTCCAAGCCTCCACCGAGTCTTCAGATAGAACACCAAGAGTGACCATAAACAAATGACTTACCTTAAGGCCCACCCTTGCTAAAAAGTAACAAAAGAACACTAATACTGGCCCAAATTCTGGGGCTTGCTGGCTCATAAGACATGCTTTAGCTTTACAACTGCAGTTACACCTGGCCTTTGCCCAAACTAAATTACTTAGGAACCCAGAAGGGGTTCAGAACTCGACAAATAAACCGACTGACTTTAACAGATTTATTATTGAATGAGTTAAATTTACAAACAAGTTTACACTGAAATAATCGCCCGGAGGCGAGTTTAAATTTAATAAAAAGAAAGGCACACCCTACTTGAACATGAAAGGGTGCCCAAGCAACGTTACCTTAATGTCTAACTATGTTATTACAAAGTACAAGATCAGATATCCAGGGTAAAGCCCCGGATGTCAACAAGCAAATCAAATTCTTAAAGTCGGCGAGCGTACGCAACGTTTTGATCACTGGGGTTGCACAGTAAAAATTACGGACGCCACTTATCTCGGCACACAAAACATATCGCACATACAATAAATACCTGGAGCTGTAAGCATGTTGGGGTAGCGATGAGGTCCTCGGCGGAAGCTTGGCAAGGCTGCTGCAGGGAGTCCAACTTGGGAGAGAGAGCGGGACGGGGACGGGGCTGGCGGAAATGACTTTAGTTTCCGGGGTGGCCCAGCGAACGTAATCGGAATTTGCCACTACAATAATCCTCGAACGACACGAGTACACAAGCGGGGATGATCAAACGACGTTAGAACTATATGTGCACTAATGGCAAACTATGCGTCCCTCTGTAATTAAAGAGCGGACAACAAAACGATATGGTAAACGACGTTTTCCCCAATAAAACGTTTCGCCGGCCTTTCCCTTAACTTCACGACCGCCCGGAGTTCTTTTTGCATCTCCGGCTATGAAGACTGTCGCCGACTGCACTCAAAATTTAATTACGTGATGATCACAAAGTTCGCATAACTTGAATACGAAACTACACAGCCCCCCCCGGCTCCGAGGGCCGGGGTGCAACTTCACAATCCACCTCTGTTTTGTATCAAGGCTCGCTACTGATTGATTCCAAAATGCACGAGAACTTGGTGACTGTCCATGGGAAGAAAGTTTGGAGTTCCAAAATTAATAATCCCCTATGCATAATCATCAACGGCTTATCGAATGTTGCTTCCTTCTGGCCAAAGCTTGGCGCAAAGCGTAGGTAGAAAAACAAACAGCAAAAGCATTGGGCGGCTGAGGTCATATCTGACTTAGCAAAATTCGGGGGGAAGTCCCGGTTAACAAAGCACAAAGAAAACGGTTCCCACACACTTGCCATGCCACGCACGGAAGTCCACGGGCGTAAATTATATCAAATTACAAGGACAACAAAAAGCAATACGTAGAACTTTAAAGTGTTAGTTCGCATTATCGACAATAAGAAATCAAAGAATAAGCTCATATTTACAATTCAGAGAAATATAACCTAAACGAAAATTACTGCAAGAAACTACGCCGACCCAATAAAATGCTTCTAAAGGATTTTACAGGTTACGAGCATTTGAACGCTGGCTGAAATAAATTTGAAAGTCAGTAATACAGGGCCGAATCCAGTGAAATTTTAGGTAGAACGAAAGAGGTCGGAACAAAATTAAAGTCCCATTACAACTAATGTCGTCCTACTTATCTGACAGAGCTCAATGTGTATTTTGCAAAGGTCAGTATAGCCAGATGTCTTCAATTCAACATGGTGTCCCACAAGGAAGTGTATTGGGACCCTTGTTATTTTTAATCTATGTTAACGACTTGCCTAATGCCATCCCAGTTTTCACAACTTTATTTGCAGACTATACGACCTTTACAAACTACACAGAAGATGAAACTCTAGTCAGTCAATTACAAACCAACATTATCAACCAAGCCTCAGATTGGTTCCAGGCAAATAAGCTTTGTTTAAACCAAAATAAAACTACCACTTTACTATTTTCAAATAAACAAAATATCTGTGAAACCGTAACATTTTTACGCCTTACCTTGGATAACAGATTAACTTGGCAAGCACATGTTGACAATCTTTCAATAAAGTTATCAAGAACGATCTATGTAATTAGACAAATAAAAAATCGAGTAAACTTAGATGCTGCCATTATTGCATACCACGCATTATTGCATAGTGTAATGACGTATGGTCTGATAAACTGGGGTACCTCTACAGAGAGCCTCGAGAGTGTTGGCGTGGACGAGTCAGTTAGACAGTTGTAAACCATTGTTCAAAAATATAACATATTAACGCTACTGTCAGCAATACTATATTGTAATCTATTACACATAAAAGAACATTATGGTGATTAGATTACACAAAAAACGGCGATGCCCATGGTTACGACACCCCCAGGCGAGGCGATATACAGGTTCCGCAGCAGAGATTAACGTCCACTAAACGATACAATTTTGGAATAGGATTATTTAATTCGCTTCCTAGTACTCCCAAAAATGCTCCAACAAAACTCTTCCAAGTTAAGCTTAAAAAACGTCTTCTGGCCAATGTCTACTATGAACTTTCCGATTTCAGATTTGTAGAAAATGTCTAGTTTTATTGACTATAGTATTTTGTTTTTACTGTATTTTTCTGTAGATGACTATTTCTGTAAATGCATTGTATGTTTTTATATTTTATATTTTTATATGTTAACGAGAAATGTGACATATCTAAGCACCACGGTGTATATTATAATGAATAAAATACTACTACTACTACTACTACTTTTTGAGTTATACCGCCAACAGGCAGATGGTATTGAGCAAATCTGTTTTTTGTCATCTAGGGATCCTGAAACGTAAATATATGATAAAATCTCGGAATTCTCTTCGTCTTTTAGACGAGGGAAATAAAAAGATAGCATACAGGGAAAATCAAAAATATTTATTTTAAAAGTACATAATGTGGAATATATCTGTGGTAAAATAAAAAAAGTTCCCCTTTATAGAGACGCTGTTTTATTTTTTTATCATTATTAACTTTGCGACATTTTCAAAAACTTTATATTTACTTTTTACAAAAAAAACTTTTTAACGAATGTTGTAAGTAATTGCATAGTATATGATCTTGTTCTAAAGAATTTTATTTTTATCAACGAATTATAAAGATTTCCTGGAAAACGGAGAAGAAACACCACTTCCGGCTGGCAAATTTAGCCAAAACCCACTGGGATCTCCGAATTTATATTAAAAACGTAGATATAAATTTTCAGGCCGAACTATTAATCCGTTTAGGCTGTAGATAGGACAGAGGCAGACAGACATAATTTCTAAACCGTTTTTTACCAGAAGACAGAAAATTTATATTTTTGCAAAATCGAAATTTTTTATTAGTAATATAACAAGAGCAAAACATACCGATAATTTTGCACACGCTAAGTGTCGACTGCTGGTTGCAATGAAAACTGCTCCGATGTCTTGACCGAGGGCAGTTTTCTAAGAGTAACCAACACAATGACTCTTGGCACAAACAAAAGTATATATAAGTTTGTCGCCCCCGTTTATATTGTGAAAATTATTACACAAAACCCGTATACGAATTATAATTTAAAATTGATCTAAAAACACCAAAAAACTCAAGCTTTTTGTTTCCTGTATTTCTATTTCTAATTATGACACCATCCACGAGATCAATTATCATCCCTAGGGCGGTTATCGCTTTATAATCATCCCTAGAGTGCTTATCAGGTAATCAGTTCGGAATTGGTCGATTTTCAAAAAATGCATCGTTCTCATTGGATGATATATCAATCATGTAACAGTTGAGCCTAATAATCATGATTGCTATACTTTAAAAATTGAAAAATAGGGTTCTTAGCTCGTACTGTAAGGTGTTTATCATACTGGGCTTAGTTATTAGTACTGCTACTTTTGCCGCATTTTTCAGATGCATGATCCATATTGATATCTTGTACCAAAAAAGAAGTTCATAGACTTCAATTACAACAACATAAAGTTATGTACATTTTGATGAACTACTAACATGTTACACCAATTAAATTGATTAAACGGCTTCCTTTTATGAACTAACGAATTTTCATTTTCAACTCCATTTTTTACTGCCACGTACAAAGTTATGCAACCCATTACTCAATTATACTAGTCAACTTGAATCGTTTTGGATTTCAGTTTAGAGTCAATACTTTCAGTTCTATTATTGATAGTATTAAGAAACAATCCTTTGAAGTACCCTTACTTAAACACCATTCGCTTTAATCTTCAACAAATTCTTTCAAAATATACATAAACCATAAGCCTCCAGATTCTTAAAATTTGGAATAAATAATTAAACTCATCAGTTTTTCAATAAATTAGCTTCTGAAAAAATTCTAGACGTTGTATCCAAATAACATTAAGTTTCTCGAAAATATTTTCAATACATGGAACATACAAATGATTACATTAGCACGGGAAATGAGTTCTTGATTACATCGCGCTCGAGTAGGTATTCATCGGTCATAATACACTTTGTATATGTCCAGCTTATAATAGTTTTATTTAAAAACCATTCAAAACTTTCTCTGCCTTCATTCGCAAGAAAACAAAGAGCTATGATTTAGCTCTGGCAGTAGTCATTTTCAGCAATAGTTATCAAATAAGAGCAATTTCATTCTTCAACAGCTTGTAGGTGGCATCAATAGCTAAAATTTCGGAAATGGTCTAATCCTATTTTTCATAACAGGCGTTGAAATTTAAACTGTTATCATCTTTGACAATAGCCAAATTAGCATTTTAGCTTTACTTGTAAGAAATCTGAAACATTTTTTCAAAATTATTAATAATTAAGGTTTGGCACATCTTTTAAAGTGATAATGTTACACGTTTTCTGTTGTGAATCATGCTGTATCAACTTTTGATTAGCCCTAACTGTTAGTAGATATTTAGCATTTTATTTTACACTATCAGGCAATTTTATTCGGTGAGGTAAACATGCATTTTTCTCATTTCCAGATGGTTTCGATTGCCAAAAGGACAAATAAACGTTGGGCACAAATCTTCTTTTTTTAATGTCCATGTCTATCATACAGCCCCGCGGGAGTTGCGGGACTAAATCTTCCGGTAGCAGGCTTCGGTGAGGCATGAGAACCCTAAAATGATCAACGCAAACCTCCTAAAATGTGTAGTTTCTTCATACGAACCATTAATAGCTATTTAAATAACAAGGAATATAAGGACATACTAACATTTGATGTAGGCAAGTACAAGCCAAGACGAAGTCGCGGCTTGTTGCCTGCCGAAAATGTTAATAGGCGATACATTCCGAGTTATCTTATTATATTTTTCCCGCTGCTTATCGAAATTTTCCTAGATTTTTGAAAAAATCGTTTGGGTTGTCACCTTTCACCAGGATTAGTTTTCGTGAGTCATGTTACCTGTGAGTGTCACATGTCAGATAAACACTTGCAATTTATAAACAAAACGTCTAAATCTGCGTCTTGCTTTGCTAATTTTATTATCCTAGGAACTTAATAATAATATTAAGTTCCGTTGTCAAGAAAAAGCAGCAAACAAATATAATCACCGACTTACACGTTTTGTTACTAATAGTCCAAGAGCCAGCAACGGGTTTGATTACAGTATTTTTAACAAGTCTGTAACTGTTATGGAAGGTCCCTTTGAATATACTGATTAGGGAAATCGAAGTCTGGCATGCCTGTGGTGGTGGTTTTGGCCCCCTTGCGTCCTTGAAGGATGGAAAAAAATAATAATAAAAATGTATAATAACAAGTCTGGCTCTTTGCTATGTTAAAGTAATCATATCTTATGTAAGTAAAAAGATTGACAGACGCTTTCGCCGGTGGTAAGTTTACCCCAGATTCACATAAAGTTGCATAATAAACCATTTACTGTAAAATATCGAGAGATCCAAAAAAACGGATCCTTAGCGGGCTGTGGAAATTCAAACGTGTCAATAATAAGTTGGTGGCACTGTAAATCTGTCAAATTCGAGGTTACCAGGTTAGGTTTTCTGTCAGTTTTGACACAGACTGACGCAAAATCTAACCTGCTAACCTCGAATTTGACATAGACTTACAGTGTTACCAACATATTATTCCTAGGTTTTATGTCAGTTTTGACACATTATTTTTTTCCGCCCTTTAAGGGCGCAAGGGGGCTAAAACCACCACCGTAGGCTTGCCAGACTTCGGGTTTCCTTCTCAGTATATTCAAAGGGACCTTCCAAAGCAGTTACAGACTTGTTAAAAATACTGTAAGAAATCCGTTGCTGGCTCTTGGACTATAAGGCTGTATCACTAACTTACATGATCAGCAGCGGGAAAAAGAAAATTAAATTTAACAACACTGTTAGGTTGGGTTTGTTTAATGAATGTACTTAACAAGAAGGCCGTTTAGAAGTGACAAATTTGAATGCCCTAATAAATATTATTAAATCTAGACAGAAAAAAAATTTGCACAAAGTAACATTTTTATTTACAAAATTAAGTAAAAGACAAGTAAAGTTCGGGCACTTCATTCCATGTAGGCGACGTCAGGGTCGCCGAAATATCTCTTTCCGAAACCCAGTCAATCCGGCATACCGTTAACGATGTACTGGGTGATGTGGTCAGCATCACGCCTTCGACGACTGCCTTACTTTCCCTACTTCCACAACCGTGATTTTGGTACCCAATTTTTAAAGCGACTGAGTGGGCCGCCCGCCAGTTGCCAGATGTGGGGATTGAACCACTCACCGTGGCACCGTAAGCTGAACTCTCTAACCGCTCGGCTACGCTGGCGACATAAAATTAATTAATAAACAAAAATAATTCTCAATCAATTCTTTGGCTGGAGAAAACAGTACATTATTGTAAAACGTTTTCAAAGTGCCTTCCATTAGATTTGCAGCTCTTGCGTGAAAGCACAATAATAGCATCTGGAACACTCTACAACATTGTAGGGTTAATGGTAGTAGCTGCTTCATGAATTCGATCGGTAAGGTCTTCTCGAGTTTGGACAGGAGTAACATAAACCACATTCTTCAAGTGCCCCCACAGGAAAACGTCCAAAAGGTATTAAAGCCGGACTTCTCGCTGGACAAACTCTTTTAGACACCCACGACTGATCCATTTGTCAGGGTAATGATGGTTAAACAATTGCCAAACCACACCTGCATAATGTGATGGTGCACCATCGAGCTGCACCCACATATCGCGCCGGACTGCAGGAGGAATATCCTTCAGTAGGCCCGGAAGGTTATCATTTAAAAATTCTCAATAAAATTTTGCATTTAGCTTTTCAGAAAGTATAAAAGGACGAATTCGCCTGTCTCCAAGTCTTCCTCCTCACACATTAGTTAAAAACGTACCTGGTAGTTTCTTTCGTGAACTGTATGAAGATTTTCATGGGCTCAAACCTGTTCGTTGTGGCAGTTAAAGATGCCGTTTCTTATAAATGTAGCTTTGTCTGTCTAGACCACATTGCTTATAAACAAAGGATTTCTTCTATGTGCTTCTATCAACTTCTCGGTAAATCGTTGTTAATCGTCTTCCTGGAATAAATTCTGAACTCTTGTTTTGTGAAAAGGATGCAGTCTTTTAAAATTTTATGTACGCGAGGTTTAGGGACACCTAAATTTTTAGAAATACTTCGTATACTAGTTGCTGAATTTTTCGCTACTATTTGTAAAACGTTTTCCTCTAAGTTTGGTTCCCTTATTTTTGGTTGACCTCCGTTCATATCATGAGCTGGATAATGGTTCCACTTTCTATTAGTCTTCGATCTGCAGCTCTTATCACAGCAGGGGAGGGATATCTTCCGTTGGGAAAACGTATGGCTTACACCATTGCAGCTTCATTAAAATTTCCTTGACAGTTTTCTCAAACCCATATCATGTCTGCATATTCATATGCCGCGTACTCCATGGTACAAAGACAAATTATTGTTAAAACAAATCAAATGCAAATTAATCACTCATTTTTATTTTAAATGTATTTCCTATTGATAAAATATGCGTTTTATTTAAGTTCTCTGTATAGTTTCTTATAAATTGCTGTTGGAGATGTAATGAACCAATTCGGGTTACCCTATACATACATTTCATATCTTTTTATCATATCCTGTTAGCAAAAAAAAACCGAACTGTATTTTTCATATATATATTAATTAAGTTAATACGCACTATAAGTGTATCGGGAGTGTAAATTTGCAAGACAGCGGTTTCCCAGCAGTGTGGTTAAAAATAGAACGAAGCCAGCGGGTGCATGAATCAACTCAGGAACAAGTAGTCGCGCATAAGTTAACAATCGTGTTGTGACGTTTCGCCCAGCGCGAACGCGATTTTAGAATTATAAATTAATTAGCGCGTTCCCCCATGGCGTATTTCACGTTAGGTATCGAGGCACTGCATCTTTAGTCCGCGCTGGCAAAGATAAACGACGTTATCGCGAGGAGACGCAGGGACAATTTCGCGCACCTAAAGCAAGAATCCCCGATCTAGCGAACCGGCGTGAACCACTGATTACACCTGCCCACGGTATTTAAGGAATAAACCAAGCCAGTACCAAAGAGAATTTTTTCCGAACCTTTTCCAGACCTGATTCCGCTCAGGAGAGCCTCCGGGCTCTTCGAGAATTTTCCTAGAATTTTCCTAATCCTCTCTCGTAGCCTAGTCTCACTCAGGAGGTCAGTAGACTTTTTGAGGGGACTTCGACCAGTTATCCTAGCACCCGGTTACCAGGGGGGTCACGCCAGACTCTTCCGTGACATTTTCCAGCACCTGGTTACCAGGAGGGTCACGCCGACTTCTTCGGTGACGTTTCCCAGCACCTGGTTACCAGGAGGGTCACGTCAGACTCTTCGGTAACATTTTAAAGGCTTTTGGTTATCAAGAGGGTCACGCTAGACCCTTCGGTAACATTTTCCAGCACCTGGTTACCAGGAGGGTCACGCGAAACTCTTGGGTGACGTTTCCAAGCACCTAGCTACTCAGAAGGCCCTCCTAAGCCCGACGACGACGGTGCCCAACATCTAGTTAATAGGAGAGCTAAACCGAGTTTGCCGACGACGATTCCCAGTACCCGGTTACCAGGGGGATTAAACCGAGCTCGCCGGTGACGGTCCCATCCATGAGCTAATTTCCCAGCACCCGGACAACGAAGCTGGCGTAATTAAGCCCATTAGTTTCGTCCGGAGAGACTTGGCACCACCGAAGCCGAAAACGCGCACGAGGAGGCCCAGCCTGTAGAGCCAGAGATCAACTTCCATAATTACGCACGTTTGAATTTAAAGCAATTCGACGGGGATCATCGCCAACAAGAAACAACTGTTATTCTCTCGAAATTTACTTACCTGGATTCGCAAAGCAGCTGTCACAGGTAAAACCAGCTAAACTCGTGACCCACCAACAGTACACCTGCAGGCCGCAATAAACCAGGTATGCATGTAATTTAACTTGATATTACCTGCACTTTCAACTGTTTAAAGACAGAATTAAATGTTTACGTGCCGCCATTAAGCGGCTTTCGCTCACTGTCATTTTATGTATACAGGCCCGTCAAACTGCCTACGAGACATCGGAGTTACTCCATGTATAGACTGGTCCGAAAATGACTGCCAGGCCCCAAATTTAAACGAACGAAACCCACCGGTAGAAGAAACTCAATTTATTTACAAATATTGTTACATTTTTATTTCCTGTCTTGAATACAATTTAATTTGGGATGTATTTAGCTAAAATATTATACGATGATAAAGCTTATTCTGTGTTTCTTTTCTGAGTTACTATTTGAGTTTATTGTTAGTATCTTGGCATTCTGAGCTGCCTGGGAAGCCAGTATCAGTCTGGTAATTGTAGCAAACAGATTAAACAATTAAATTAAATTAAACTAGCCCGTCAGGCTACAGTGTGTGTCGTCCCATCTAACCCAAGGTACGACGCGTGCTAATAAAAACAGTAAAGTACACAGAATAATGAGTTGTTGAATTATATTATACGCCGCCGACACAAAGAGGTTTCTGAGTGGGAACACAAAATCATCACTCTTGTCCAAACTGAAGGGTACTTGGGAGCAAGCGAATGGAAGGTTAGTTTCTAGATAAAATTGCAATACGAAGTAAAGATGCGATTGCAACATCTTTGGCAATTGCTTCAATGAATGATTGCGTGCCTAAGATAGCAGCGGCTTACCCGCATCCAACACGAAATTATTGCGTCATCTGCTAATGTAGAGTGGCCGCTTGAATTGAACGTGCTCAAGCAGCGTTTGTATTACGGCTTGTTCCAGCCACAAAGAGCGTTAAAGGAATAGGCAGCTTCGCCTAGTTCATTTGTGTGCGGTATTTAAATACATTTCGCACTATCGGAGTTTGACTTTGCGTCGACAGTTGAACATTAACGCACTATTTAAAGTGCTTTCATGCATGTAGCCTACAGTCTTTTTATATGAATATTGTGTATTCTTACATGTATTTTTATGTAATAACACCAGCAGAAACAGCTTTCGCCAGTGGATAATTAAAGTATTGTTTCACTGTATGCTTAGATGTCGTTTATTCTTGGTGTTTTATGTATACGTATTTTCTTGTATTTGTGTTTTTCTTACAGAATATATCTTTTTATGTCAACTGGTGGGTTTTTATTGCTGTCAGTGTTTGCATGAAAAATTGCAGCATTACAGATGACAACGAGCAACCCCAAAACAATATTAGCTTTCCCTTAGCTGCATTGACGATATTAATAGCGTTTTATGTCTCTACGACTGTTTAAGCTAGCGAACCCAAGGCAATATAAATTAATAGTACAGTAGAGTATAGGGCTGGGTAAATGCACCGTTACAGAGATAACAACATTAACCACACCATACAGGAAAACTAAAATGCACAGGATAATTTTTTTACAGTTTTGTGTTTATCTTTCAGGATAGAAAAAGATTTCCTAAAGCATTATTAGAGTTGCAGCACACCCTGTATAAAGTATGATCAAAAAATATTTTCATTTAGTATGGTTATGGAATAGTTCCTAATTTATGAATGCAACTATACTAAATTACAAATAAGAATGCAGTGCTGGGGACTAAGTAGTAGTCATTATCATAACATTCAAAACTATGGCCGTGATTAGTCGAAACCAAGTCATCATTACAGCCATTTGAAAGTCAAATTATGAATTTTACATTAGGTATGAAACCTAAAAATATTAAAGGAAAACCGATAAATACTGAACAAACAGGCTGACCTACAGTGCCTTCAGAAATGATCGAACGTTTTTGAATGGTCATGGTTATACAACGTATGATTAATATGTTGTAATATGTTATCAGGTTAGGTTTTGCGTTAGTTTTGACACAGATTGACGCAAAACCTAATCTGCTAACCTCAAATTTGGCATAGACTTTATTACACCACCCCTTTTGTAGGAGATTTTAATGTATAATAAAAATTAGTGATATCTACCCTGTTTGCTTAATTCACAGAAGTAATATCAATAATAATGTATATAATTCTCACTTACCTTGTTGCTTTCAACTGAATAATATATTGACATATATCATACTTTCATAATTGACTTTGAAATTATGTCATGTTTAAATATACCTCGGCTAGCCAGCTTATTTAGCAATTGAGACTCTCTGTACTTCCCAGCTGAATGAGTTAATGTCAAATATATATACTGTATTAATGAATTGTACTTTGAATGACCAAATAAATATTAGTTTGATTATTTTAATCACACTCTTAGTACTTGAGTTTGAATCTAATTAACTGTTATAGTGTATTAAACGTTTGAATTGACATTACAAATTAATAGTCAGATTAAAGTTGTCAAAATTATTTAATTAAATGAAATTTCCAATAAATGCGGTTAAATACTTTTTAAAATAACTAGACCAAAATGATAAATTTCTAATTATAAAGATCGAAACCGTCGAGTACTCAAATCACCATATTAATTTAGAAAACTTAATATTCTAAGATTCTCTAAATCTAAATACACGTTTTAAATTCTAAATTTGCCGTATCCAAACTGTTACTAGAATACACTAACCTTCAACAGCCAAACTCGTACTTGGGATGTTGCTCTAATATCAGTTTCACACTGATCGAAGTCGTCAAACACCTACTTGAAGATGATGATGACCCATAAAAGCTCGTTGTAGGCAGACTTGACCGTTTAATATTTTCTTAAAACGGTATTGCAGCATGCCACACACACAAACACTCACTAAACTGATGGCTTGTACACCAATGACCACTTGAAATGGCTTCTATAAATCTCCAACTCACTATGTGAAGACTAATATTGACCCCTTGGTCAGTATTTGATCATGCAGAAGGCTATTCTTACTAACACGTATCAAATTGCAATTATATCCTCACAATTAAAGGTATTATTCGACCTTTAATGTGAATATTTTGACTGATAATCTTTAAATTATAGAAACTTTTCAACCCTTGTAAACAACCTCTTGGTTGCTAATATTTACTGCCACCCGTTATTCTCTTACACTTGTTATCACATGATACCCTTTTGATATCTTGATATTAATTGAAAATAATTAAGCATTCTCACAGCATGCTACATTACAGTTTATTCCCCCCAATTTTTTCATTTAAAAGATCTCTAACGAGCTTTTATGTAAAAATTGATATTTGTCTATTTTAAATTATTTACAATTAACCTTAACTCATTTCAAAAATATTAAAATTCTAAAATTAACCTTGTTAACCAAGTTACTCTGTATTTACATCATTATTAAGGTAACCCCATGACATAACTTCTTTCCAATTAACATTTTTATCTACATTATTGTGATATACTATAACCTGATTTACTACATTATTGATATTATTCTCATGATAATACTTCTTTAAATTATAAGCATTTTGGGTATACTTATACCTATTTTCCCCAGGATAATTTAGAACATAGGCATTTTCCCCTACTTCCTTGACCACTTCATATGGACCTTCATATAGTAAAAAGAACTTCTTAATCGTTTTTTCTATTACTGACGATTGTAAGTGATTTCGAACTAATACTAAATCGCCTCTCATGAATTTTATAGGACGTTCCACATTCTTATCATGTCTTCGTTTTCTTCTTTGAGCCTTTGATAAAAAAACTTCTTGTGCTAACTGTATTTTTAGATCTGTAGTTGTGTCAATTCTTTCAGGAAATCTGATTAAATTTTCTATGATTCTAGTCGGTTTATGACCTTTCATTAATTCATAAGGTGTTGATCCTGTAGTATCACTTTCCACACAATTTAACCAATCTTCTATATGTTGTACATAACTTGGCCAACTTGTATGCTTCATATTACAATAACACCTAAACATTCTGCCTAATTCTCTCATGATCCTTTCTACTGGATTTGATTGTGGGTGATAAATAGCAGAATACCTGTACTGTATCCCCTGTTCATTAAGTTTTTCTTTCCATAATCTGCTTGTAAATTGTGATCCATGATCTGATAAAATTATAACTGGCTTACCTATATTAATTATAAAATCATTTAAAATTCTATTTAATAATGATTTAGTATTTGGTTTCTTGATTGTATATAGTTTAACAAATTTTGTAAATATATCTCTCATTACAAATATACAAGTAACTCCATACTTTCCTCTAGGTAAAGGACCAAACAAATCTACAGATACTATTTGTAATGGTTGTAATGCTTCAATGTTCCTCATGAGAGTTTTCTGACTTTTGTTGCTTACTTTAGTTCTTTGACATAAATCACAGTATTTTAATATTTTCTGAACCTTACGTTCTATATTTGTAATATAACAAGTTTCTTTTAATAGTGCAGTACATTTCTTGATACCAAAATGTCCATACATTTGATGATACTCATTTATCAATTCTCTTTCTAACTTTTCTGGAATACATAGTAACCACCATTCTTCACTTCTCTTGCTTCTTCTAAACAATATATTTTCATGAATCTTATAATTTAATTTCAATTCATCACTCTTTCCCTGTTCATTCGTTACCATTTCATTCTTTATCCAAAATATATTTTGATCCGTGTTCTGATCATTTTCTATATTGTTAAGTAAGTTAGGTAATTGTGTTCTTGGAATTACTTCTCTAGTCAAAGCTACTAGTAATGGATTCAATTTCTTTTCATCACCGTACACATATCTAGATAAGAAATCAGCTACTAAATTATCCTTACTCTTGCAATATTGTATTTTGAGTTTATATTCTTGCAAATACATACTCCATCGCATCAAACGTGCACTCAAAGCTTTACAGCTACTTAAAAATTCTAAAGCTTTATGATCCGTTAAAATTATAGTTTCATATCCCAAAATATAAGTTCTAAATTTTTTGCAAGCAAACACTATGGCTAATAGTTCTAACTCAGTGGTCATATAATTCTTTTCAGCTTCTAGTAATGCTCTACTAGCAAAAATTACATTTTCTGTTGAACCATCTTCGTTTATTTGAAACAAATGTGCTCCTAATGCACAACCCGATGCATCAGTTGCAATATAAAATGTTTTGTTGAAATCTGGATGTGAAAGAGTTACTATCTTAATAAATCTTTCTTTTATTTGTTGAAAAGCTTCTTGCTCCTCCATTCCCCATTTCCATTTATTATTCTTCTTTAATAGATGAGTAAGTTTAACTACAGACGAAGCATAGTTGCAGACAAACTTTCTATAAAAATTACATATTCCCAAAAATGATTGTAATTCTTTTTTGCTTTTAGGTGGCTTAAAATCTTGAATGGTCTTTATTTTATCAGGATCCACGTTAATACCTTGAGGACTAATTACATATCCTAAAAATTTTATGTGATCCATCAATAGATCTGTTTTATCAGCATTAACTGTCATACCTGCTAATCTAAGTTTCTCCAAAACCAAAGCTAATTGACTTCTATGTTCACCTAATGTTTTCGAGGCTAAAAGGATATCATCGACGTACACCGTTGCAAACGATAATACTTCTGGACCCAAAACATGATCTAAACATTTACTGAATACAGCAATTGATACATTCAATCCAAAAGGTAAAACTTTAAATTGATAACTCCGACCATTTACTAAGAATGCTGTATATTTTCGAGACGTTTCATGCAATCTGATTTGCCAATAACCACAAGTTAAATCCAAAGATGATAAAAATTTAACACCATTAAATTTCTGTAGTAATTCATCTATTGATGGTGGTGATTCTCGATCTTCTACTAATATTGTATTCAACCTTCTAGCATCCAAACAAATTCGTACCGACCCATTCTTTTTTGTAACTACGACTATGGGATTAGAATAAGGTGAATCTGAATGTTCAATGATACCAAAATCTAACATTCTTTTTATCTCTTTTTCAACTGCTGTTCTTTTTGCAAAAGGAATTGGATAAGATTTTTGTACAAATACCGTTTCATCCTTAATGTTTAATTTACAAATAAAACGATTACATAAGCCTGGCTTATCAGAAAAGATTACATTATATTCTTCTAATATATCTTGTATCGGATATAATTTCTCCTTATTAAATTGTTTATTTAACTGATGTATTGTTAAAGTTGGTTCTGTTTCAAACTCCACTCCTTCAACATTCATGTATTGCGTTTCATTATTTGTTTCTTTTAGATCCTTCAAAACTAAATTCAAATCTTTTTGTAATTGTAATGATTCGCTTAACTCATTGTTGTTTTCAAATAGTATCTCCTTTATCTCAAACCTTGTTTCATCTTGTATATTTAAATTAACTGTTGATATTAACTTCAATTCATTCGATACAATTTTATCTTGGTTAGAATTATTTTTAAAATAAACTTCATGACATTGTCCTGCATCTACAAATTTCATTATCTTACTGTTAAAATTCAAATTAGTTTTAACCTTGTACATCCAATCCATGCCTAAAATGGATGTAGTATTTAATTGATTAATAATTAAAAATACTATTTTATGTTTTGAACTTCCCATATTTACCAACATTAATGCCTGCTTTTTGACTTTTCTAATTCCCCCAGTGACACCTTGAATTGTTAAACCCACTGATGGTAAGATAGGTATTTTATTATTTTGTTCTAATATTCTTACGAACATTTCTTCCGACATTACACTCACCGAACTACCCGTATCTATTAACAAGTCTTGCTTAATACCTTCAATCTCTACATTTAAATAAGGTAAATCCTGATTTACTAATTCTTTTTCTTTTTCCGAAACATCACATGCCAAATCAACTACATTATGAACTTTTTGAATTTTGTTATATTGTTGAAAATAATTTTTCACAAAATTTATATGCTCTTGTTGCTCCTTTGAAACCCGAATTTTAACAATTGGAGCTAATTGTACCGGGTCCTTTAGTTTTCCTGATTTTGCGATGTATTTGGTGATCTATCCCTGGCTTTAAATGACACTGGTGAATCACCCCTTGCTTGAATCGTATAGCTATTCCTATTATTTTCCCTTCCTCTAACATTATTGTCAAATCTTAACATTTTATTTTGATTTTGGTCGTAATTGTTTGGGTTCATCCTATTTCTTGTTTCAAACTGGTTTGCATTGCGATTACCAAATTTTGACGGATATGAAGTTTGAAAATTTGACGTTTTTTCTCTTACGTCAAATTTTGAATTGGTTTGTCTATTTTCCAAACCCTCCAAAACCTTTAGCATTCCTTCTACGTTTTGCACTTGCGAAGCTACTAATGCTGTTTGTACGTCTATTGGAAAGTGTTTGCTAAGAGCTTCTACCAGAATCTCGTCAGGTATCTTTGGTTCTAAATACTGCACTCTCGCAATCCAATACCACACGTGTTTCGTAAAACTTCCAAATCTACCGTTATACATTCTTGCCATATAAATTTCAGCCCTAGCTTTTTCCTGGATATTTCTCGACCAAAACTTGTTAATAAAATCAACTTTAAAAGATTCATAGTTGTCCCATTCAGTACAGTGACTTTCAGCCCAAAGGTTTACCTCATGTTCTAAACATTCTATTGCTACTTGTAACTTTTTACTACTTACAATCTTCATAGTATCAAAATAATTTTCCAATTTCTTTAGAAACTTAATAGGGTGTAATACCTGCCTATTCCCGTTAAACTTTGGTCTCTCATGACTCGCTTGCATAACTATACCACCATTAAAACTGATATTCCCACTATTTGAGCTATTTTGTAAACAGTTTGTTATATCTTTCACCTCGGTATTCAATGACTGAATTTGATTTTTGACGTTACCTTGATAACTGTCAAATTTATTTTCAAAATTTTTAATATTATCCTTGTTCATTTCTACTTGTGACCTAATGGTATCTACCTCCTTTTCGATAGGTGTTACCTTCTGTACCAATTGTCGTTCTAATTGTACCCTTAACTTATTTATAAGATTTCCATTTTCTGTTTGGAACGTCTTTAATTTTGTTTCAATTGTATCGATTTTTTCTGACATTGCAGTTTCCACCTCAATCACCTTATTTACAATCTCTTGATTGCTGTCTTCAACTACAGATCTAATTTCCTGGTTTGTGTTTTCTACTGCAGATACTTTATTTAAAAGTTCCTGGTTTGTGTTTTCTACTGTAGATACTTTATTTAAAATTTCTTGCATCATTCGCATCATATTGCTGTCATTTGATGCACTGACTAATGTACTAGCTTCTTGCATTTGACGTCCTTCCGTATTTACTACGTTATCACCCTGTTCTAATTGAAGTCCATCCATTTTCTTTAACTTCCTTGTTGGTTTTCTAAAACCCGACCGCAAATTCATATACGTATCCTCTCTTCTAAATGCCTCGAACCCTCACGTTGATCGATACCAATTATTTTACAATCTTATTTGTTTATCTTTTGTATCTCACTTTGTGGAACTAAATTTATTACACCTTCCTTTCGGGCCTCACGTTGCGCGCCAATTTTATTATACTACTCTTTCTGTAGGAGTTTTTATGTATAATAAAAACTAGTGATATCTACCCTGTTTGCTTAATTCACAGAAGTAATATCAATAATAATGTATATAATTCTCACTTACCTTGTTGCTTTCAACTGAATCATATATTGACATATATCATACTTTCATAATTGACTTTGAAATTATGTCATGTTTAAATATACCTCGGCTAGCCAGCTTATTTAGCAATTGAGACTCTCTGTACTTCCCAGCTGAATGAGTTAATGTCAAATATATATACTGTATTAATGAATTGTACTTTGAATGACCAAATAAATATTAGTTTGATTATTTTAAATCACACTCTTAGTACTTGAGTTTGAATCTAATTAACTGTTATAGTGTATTAAACGTTTGAATTGACATTACAAATTAATAGTCAGATTAAAGTTGTCAAAATTATTTAATTAAATGAAAGTTCCAATAAATGCGGTTAAATACTTTTTAAAATAACTAGACCAAAATGATAAATTTCTAATTATAAAGATCGAAACCGTCGAGTACTCAAATCACCATATTAATTTAGAAAACTTAATATTCTAAGATTCTCTAAATCTAAATACACGTTTTAAATTCTAAATTTGCCGTATCCAAACTGTTACTAGAATACACTAACCTTCAACAGCCAAACTCGTACTTGGGATGTTGCTCTAATATCAGTTTCACACTGATCGAAGTCGTCAAACACCTACTTGAAGATGATGATGACCCATAAAAGCTCGTTGTAGGCAGACTTGACCGTTTAATATTTTCTTAAAACGGTATTGCAGCATGCCACACACACAAACACTCACTAAACTGATGGCTTGTACACCAATGACCACTTGAAATGGATTCTATAAATCTCCAACTCACTATGTGAAGACTAATATTGACCCCTTGGTCAGTATTTGATCGTGCAGAAGGCTATTCTTACTAACACGTATCAAATTGCAATTATATCCTCACAATTAAAGGTATTATTCGACCTTTAATGTGAATATTTTGAATGATAATCTTTAAATTATAGAAACTTTTCAACCCTTGTAAACAACCTCTTGGTTGCTAATATTTACTGCCACCGTTATTCTCTTACACTTGTTATCACATGATACCCTTTTGATATCTTGATATTAATTGAAAATAATTAAGCATTCTCACAGCATGCTACATTACAGTAACCACACTGTGTCGATATTAGTGCCCTGGAAACAGCAT